>JABSTQ010006572.1:0-98129 GCA_013358835.2 Ixodes persulcatus | reverse complement strand
AAAAAAGAAAGATTTTTCTGGAGCTGTAGGAAACGAGGTCAATCCCTTTCTATGACAGTTTCTGTGGAATGTCCGTTTTTTTTTTTTGTTTTCAAGCTGGGACTGGGAGTGGGAAGCCCCAGGAAAGCCACAGTGCGTGACAAAGGTCATGCAGGGCGAAGTTTGAGGGATCAGAATGTAGCTTTGTAAGTCCTTCGTTCAAACTAGCCCCCTCACGCACACACACACAGAAATAAAAAAAAAATAAAAAATCCTGCTTAGGGTACCTACTCGCAGCCGGTAGGAGAACCAGAACCGAAGAATGCCTAAAGCGGATTCAAAAGATAACAAAGCCAGTTGAAATATTTCCCCATTTCCCCTACGTGGTCTTTGTGACAGGCAATGTTTCGAGTTGAGAAGTGGTCGGGGCGATCTCTTCCGCTAATGGATACTACACATGATCCGTTTCAAATCCTGGAGCTGCTGCTCATTTGTATAACATGCGAGCTCATCCACATGTGAATAATAAAATGAGCGACGCAAACTTTGAGCGACAACCCTTGCTCAAGCTTAACAAGACTTAGAACCCCCTCCACTTCCCCCCCCCCCCCCCCACACACACACACGCACACACTGGCGAACGCCCAAATCATTAAACTTCTTCAAACGAATTCTATGCTTGCGTCCCCATTGTGAAGGTGCAACGACCACGAAGAGGGAACCAGTTTTTCTTCTTCAATACTTGTGCAAATGTGAAATAGAGGTTGGAAGTAGTTCATTGTTATGAGCGCTAAAGATGTGTCTTCACACAATAAATTAATCGGAAATGTAACGGTTACTTCTTAAAGTAATGTTCAATTACTTTTACCGTCGAGTAATCAAGTAATGTAATCGAATACTTTTTAGCCAAGAGTAATAGTAATTGTAATCGATCACTTTTTTTTAGTAACGTGTACAAGACTGGGTGTTAGTAAGCCTGCTTACACCTCCCAGAGAAGTAGCCCATGAGCTCATTGGAGGAATATTGGGGTATCTCAATAAGATCATTTTCAAAACCACATCAAGCAACATTCGCGGTTGCCATTTCTTGGGAGTCCCTTCCGCGTGGCTCAAGCCCAAAGTCTACCCTGTCCCCCAGTGGGTCTGGTGTTGGCGTGACACCGACAAGGTTCGATCAGAGGAAAATTGGCGACTTCATCGCCGGGTGAAGAATGTGAGCTGGCTGTGTCTTTAGCTCTTTTGCCCGAGGCCCCGAAACTAATTCTGGAGTTCACCCCCACAGTCTGGTGATAGTTACAGAAATGAACTGGCTTAAGAAAACGCTTATTTAACCATGAGATTTTGGCGGGCGATTGCACTGATCCCCTCCCTTTTTTCCCTCCCCTTTTAGGCGGGGATCAGAAGAATCGACCGACACCGGCGCTATCCAAGTAAGATAATACCGAGTTCACTAATCTTCGTCGCCCTCCAGCTAAATTAACTCCTCGAGGTTGCATGACGCATCACGGGAGGAAGAAACATAGCAGCTATGACGCATTCGGACTCGAGGGATGGTTGTTATGGTAACTAGACAAAAGCTTACCGGATAAATGGTGACTGGATAAAAGCTACCTGGACAAAAGCGTATGACGGAAGAGAGAAGCATGACGGAAGTATGACGGAAGGAAGGAACATGGCGGCTATGACGCATTCGGACTCGAGGGATGGTTGTCATGGTAACCGGACAAATGCTGCCTGAACAAAAACTCACCCCCTTTTTTTACAGACCCGGACAAATGCTCGTGATCTTTTTCGGCTACCAGGGACAAAATCTCACCCGGCGAAACACGGACTTAGTTGAAAGGCTGCTACCATATAGGGTCCTGACCAGGCTTAGATGAAAAAAACCATCGAGTTTCTGCAAAACCGTGCTATTTGTTTCATTTGTTTTCCAGACTATTCCCCCGGTTTGCAGCGTCACAAAATTAAAAATTTGTTCCTGGCCGTTGCAAGAATTATGTCGCCGAAAACGTGCGCGTCTACCACTGCTTCACAAACTTTATCACCGAAGATCGCTTTACGATTATTTTTTTCAGGCCCCTGAAAAATTGCTTTTGGAAGTCGCAGACGTTCACCTAAGCTGCATGAACTCGTGTGAGGACCCACGTAAACCTTTCTTCTGGTACGCTCTTGTCCAGGTTCATAAAGAAGGCGGTGAGCTTTTGTCCCGTAAGCATTTGTCCGGTGAGCCTTCGTTTTGTAAGCATTTTTCGGGGATTTGGTTGTCATACATTGTTCGAAATCTTGTGACCGACTGACTGCCGTCCCGCATGCGAAGAGCCACAAACGAAAACGGCTGACAACTCTTCAGACGTCGCGGAGACGCAGGAAGGAAGGCATTTTCTCGTTCAAGTTGCTCAATATACATGATGCAACTCAGAGGGCCTGCGGGGATCACGTCGCTGGCCCACCGGACGCAGCAATCACTGGGCCGTCGAATCTTTCCACACGTCGGTTGACGAGAACCTTAAATTACAACTTGTTGCGCCAGACTAGAGCCACAAATAAGCTGCAGAGTATGGGCACTCCATTCGTTGATTTTCTTCTAGGAGCCGCCATTTTTGTGCTTCCGACTAGACCTCGCGCCATTGGCGATAGTTGCGATGCAAAAACCCGAGCTCCTAAAATAAAAAAAATAAAAAAATATTTTTTTTTTTTTGTTGCGGATAGTTGTAGCACTTTTGGAGGGCGGGACAGCGTTTTCTGCGATGAGAGATAAAGCTTCAGAGAACTGGCAACCATGATTTCTAAGCACCAAAATGGCTGAAGTGTTATTACTCTGAAGCGTAGCTTGTTTTACGCCAGACATATGTGCCCAGTGCCGCTTCACCTTCGACGTAAGACACCGGGAAGAGCAGGGGGGAAACTAAGAATCTCGCGATGAGCCAATGTGGTCGTTAATCTGAACGTGACATCACTATAATGGGATGCCTCGAGGCAGGTTGCCTGACTTGCCTGTTACTTAAAGGGACAATGAAGACGATTTTATTTAATTTGTTTAAATGGTGTTTTTAGGCTTCTTGGGAACCTAGCATACTGCCCAATTTTTTATAGACATTTGTGACGCGTATTTTTGTACCTACGAAAGAATTGAAGAAACCGAAACTGAACTATCTGCATTCTCATTTTTGGACCTCCAAAAACGGAGGTGACGTAGGAGTGACGTCACATGTGAATTGTCGGTGCCGGTAGCATTTAGGGCATCGAGACTGTGGTTACCGCGGTGGGTTATAGCAGCGCGTTGCAACGGAAGGAATAGCGTCCTTCCTCAACTGGGGTCGCTTCACACCTACGCCCAGACTCCGGCTAACCTGAAGGTTCTCTTCAAAGTCTCCTGACCGAAAATGTAGCGAACAAATTCTGACGCCATCGCCGAGACCTCTGCGCAAGACAACGCTGTTCAACCAGAGACTTCGCAATGCTTCATCGCTTGGGACTGGGAGTAGCTGAAACCTAGCGTCGCCCGAACAATCACGGGTCTTCAGTCGACCGTTTGAACATCCTTCAACAGCGCACAAATTTGGCATGACTACCGCTTTGCAGAATCCCTTGAGTGCCGTGTTCCTAAAGTAAGCACGGCACCGACATCTGAAACCAGAACCAAAAGTCTCGCGCGTGTTCTGCGCTGTGTTCTTCATTTTATATAAATTGTTTGCCCATAGCTGCTCGTTGCCCGTTTCGCGTGCAGTGTAGCAAAGAGAAAAATAATTATGGCGTTCTATTTACGGTTTAGTTATCATTTTCGGTTCGATTTATAGTTTTCATTGTTATTCAAGTGGAATTAGAACAGTGTTCATTAAAACCACGAACCAAAGCGTGACCGAGGGCACATTTCTCGTTTCGACCAATCGCTGACGCGTCTCTTGTGACGTCATACTTCCAGGCCCCGCAGGGTCACGTGGCCTCCGCTTCTGCTGGTTTCTCCCGCGACGCTCGGGGCGTCGCCTCGATCGATCCCGGTCCGATTATTACCGCGACTGTTTAATTGATTTGCGCGGCACACAAGCGCCGGTTTCGGCTGAAATTTGGGCAAAGTGGCCTGAGACGTGCCGGGAACCCAGTTCAATCGCCAAAAAAATATCCGAAATTGCCTTCATTGTCCCTTTAAGCGTCATGAATAGTTCATCTGAGATGCGATTATCACCAAGGTCGAACAAACGCTACCTTTGTATACGGCAACATTCCTCCGTTTATCGCTAAGTGGGCAGAAGCTACTGTATCTGCTCGCCGGACTAATTGCGCGCCTGTCCTTTACCTTATGACCCCGCTCTCGGCGCGTATGCGCAAAGAGCGCGGTCACGTGGTGCAAGACTAGCGGTTGCTGGTCTACCCATCACAAAGAATGTCCGGTCACCTTTTGGCTGGGTCGTCGAGTTAGTCAAACACGCGATGTTTCGATATTTTGACGGAGTAAATGCGGATGTGCCTTTCCATGTTGCTGAGCAAGCGGAGCTTATCTGACTGAAATTCACTAAGCCGCCGGAGGGGTATATAAAATCCAGTTGACTCCTATATACTACGTGGTTCGTAATAAGGTAGCCTCCACTGTGGTGGCCCACGCACCTTCTGCGGTATACATTTCGCACCACGTGTTTTTCTTGGCAGGAACAAGTCGGAATGACCACTAGTATTGTGCGATGCTGTCGCGTAAAGCTAAGAGTATCAAGGTGTGTCAAACAGCCGGACAGGCATAAAAATTCTGGTCTCAGCGCCACCAACTCCTACCCCGCCCTTTTTGCTCCTGAAGCGGTGTAAATAAACGTTTTCCGCTGCTACTACTCAGACACAAAAAACAGAGCTTCTCGTACAAGTTCTAGAAACCTCCCATATGGTCAATGATTCTGAAGCCTAAGTATTATAGACCGACTCGTGTTTTCAAACAAACCAAAGCGCCCCTAGCGGACGCCACCGGCACCCGCTAGGGGCGCAGGTGGCGTGAACCTTAGCTGAGATGGTCGACGTCGATACTGAAAATCGCAAGCCGATTCGAACCAAGTGAATCAGGCATGACAAGTCGGTGATCGCCACGTAACAATGATTAACATATCCTCGTATCTACTGTTTACGCCAAGCCTGCTTACCCCAACCAACCTTCGAACTTAAAAGTCTTTTGAGGCCTGTACTTACTTCTTATTGCAATTTCTGGGCCAACATTTGGTCTACGGGCCGGTGTCGTCTGAAAGAGCAGACGACAAGCAGAAACGTTTGAAAGAGCAGACGACAGTTCGAACGCTCAGGCGGCCAATTGAACTTGAAGACGCACTGAACGTAGTCCGCAGGTGGTCCGTACAACTTCACGGTTTTCCCACGTTCATGTTGGAACAAAACCAAATAAATCTAATGACCACAAGTATCAGTGAATTCAACCCAGAGTGCTTCCCACCCAAGCAATCGTGGTCCAACGGCGTCTGGTTTTCCCGTTTCACTGCACATATCCACGTTTTGGACGAACCAAGCACATGAAAACTGACCTTCAACCCTTTCTCGACTCTTTGGTACAGCCCCAGTCGCAGCGTTTTGACGAGAAGGCAGGTTGTTATATGGTTTCATTCAAAACAACGCAGGAATGCACGTCCCGCATGGTGACTTCCGCCAGAGCCCCAAACCGGAAGTGCGCTCGACGCGTCGCCACCGCCCCCTGACCCCTTGACGTAACAGAGTTGAGTTCGTGTATAGAGAAACTTTAATTCCTCCTCCAACCCCCCCGCCCCTCCTTCCTCTCCCCCACCGACTCCCACCCCCGTCTCCTGTGACGAGGCCCAGACTCTCCGCCGGTGTGAAGACCACTTGAACCCCGTTACGTCTCCGGTGCCAAGGCTGGCACATTCCGCCTCTGTCGGCGTACGTCCGTTGGTGCGAAGAGGCTCCCGTTACAATACCGGGCTGGCAGTTCTTGCCGGCCTGGTCGCCGTGCGCGCCGAGGTACATTATGATTGCCGTAGACAGACGGATAGGAGAGAGGCGGACGGGAGACAAGGGGTTTGGAGGCTACAAAATAGTACAGGAAGCGGGGGTCGGGAAGTCTTATAAGCCTTAGGTTGATAGGGTCTTGGAGTCTTGGAGCCCGATAGGGAGAGCCGCAGTGGTTGTTGGAGAGGGACGCTGACGAACTCATGAGGAAAGGAGACTTGGCCGACCGGCATGCGAGTTAGTAGTGTGTCGGTTGTCCTCCCAGCGTCGGGTGAATGCCTTGGTCGACTGCTCCACAGTATCAAGTCTATTTTGTTTTCAATTTGAGGATATATTGACATCGCTTATTAACGCATCTTTGACCCTTTCAAGGTTTAGCGAGACGCTAATTATATCCTGGCAATATAACGAGGAAAAGAAAGGGGGGGGGGGAGGTGGCAATGTAATAAGGCGCTGTTAGGCTCGTGCTGCTGGTAGGGAATTGGTGGGATGTAATGCTAAAGGGTGTTTGTATAAACCAGACATGTACAAATTACTCAAAAAAGGCAGTTAAGTTAAGTTACTGAGTATCGACGCCAAAAGTAATTGGAGTAGAGTAGAAATTACACATTTGTAATAGTAATTGAGTAAACTACTAACTACTGTACAAAAGTAGCGAGTTACCTTGAAGTTACTTTCGAAGTTACTTTTTTATATTTTTGTGGTAGCAAAGTGAACAGCAGTTTTGATCCGTGAAAAACCCTGCGAGCCTAAAATAAATGCAGTCATTTTATGGCTTGCGTTTTCACCAAAATAGTTTATTCGCTCGCAGAAGCAATTTACTTTCAAAGTTCTTGATAGGAGAGTTTTCGCCTTTTCCTCCTAACGACGTCCCCAGCTAAGCTAAAAAGACGTTCCACCGACGCGCTGAATGGAACGGCAGCGTTGAGTTTGAGAAACAGGCTGTGCAGGGTCGGGTAAGCGAGTGTTGGCATCTTAGGTGTCCATGACGAAACATGTGAGGTTTGCCTCGTCTAGAGGGTCTTGTATAACAAACTCTCCTCCTTTTGTCTTTTTTCTTCGGCAAGTTGAGATTGTTATGACTGGCCCCTCTTTATCCCCACGACGTTCGGAGAGTACGCTGAGCGAGTGCACCTGACCCAGAGCCGTATATTAGGAGAGTTTGGACAATAGGCGGAGCAAAGGCCGCCGCCAGCGCCGAATATTCTCCCCACGCTTAGAGCGTAAACTAAATTTGTGACACAGCGTCGACCAATCAGGAGACCTCTACTTCATCTCACAAATGTCGACAGTGAAGACAAAGGCACAGGCGCGTGAGCCTAGCTCAGCGAAACGCTATTGTTTGTACGAGACCTCGTGCATAGGAGGCACTTTCCAAAGCCACGCGCTCGTGCCCATGCCTTTGGCTGCACTGCTAGAACAGCGTCCTGAGACTGGCTGAAAGAAAGCAGTGCAAAGGGTGGGGTGCGCGAGCGTCTTGAGACGCGGAGTTCCGCTCGGCACGGCTCAAATTATACTTCGTTTCACTTTACCTGCGAGCCAAGCCAAAGCTAGAAGCGCGAGACCAGCGCTTTTTGCATTTCTCCCCAGCTCGCGCGCTCGAGCAAAGCCTGAACGCACGGAGCTTCCGTGCTCGCGCTTCCAGTTTTGCATTCGCTCGCACATAAGGTGAAACGAAGTATAGTCGTGGCACAAATTTAGAGCACGCGACCACCGCTAGGGGCTGTTTCGCGGCCTGTGGTTGGCCCGAGATGCTCGCCTATTCAAACCAATGTATGGCCAAACTCTCTCAATAAACGGCTCTGACCTGACCGTCAAGGGTTCAAGTCTCGCGCCATGACGATGAGATCATCTGGACGACTGCGCGTCTCGTTACAGTGCTAGTGCTACGCTACTGGAAAAAAAGTTTTTTTTTTATTTAACAGAAGATGAAACGAAGTGTACTTCGCCGCTTACGCTGGGTCCAATAAAAGGAACTCCCAAGGGTGACTCGCGAGTCGCAACCCTCGCCGGCGACTACGGTATCCTGACGCGCCTGACACGCCTGACAAGTAAATCGTTTTCAACAAAGAGGAGGTCTCCCTGTTGTTGAAGGTCGGAAGGCCTCGAAGGATTACGTGAACAAGCATTGGCGCTAGTACAGTTGCAGCTGGAAGCGGGAATGTACTCCCATGAACGGATTATCCGTGTCTGCGTTTCTGTGCGGTGGAGTCCGGCTGTGCAAGCGAGTATTCGCTGACGACGAGGCGACGATGGGAACAGGCGCCCGGCTCCGAGGTCATGCCAGTGGCGCCCCCGTTGAACCTCCAAACCGCTTGAGTCAGAACTCACAAAGCGCAGACAGCATGAAAGCAAAAACAACCTTCGGAGTGCCCCCTTCTTTGCTTGCACGGTTGCAGCTGGAGGCGCGGCGCTGCGTGCATTACCGGATTAGGTCAATATCCGACCAAGGCTTGTTAAGCTTCTCTTCCTGCGTTCGTGCGCGTCGGTGTTATGTTTTGGCTGCTCATCGCCACCTTGGCCCAAGGACGCCTGTGATGCAGTTTCTACGGCTGCGAGGGGGCCCCTTGTTCGGAAAGGCCACTTCATCTGCCGGCGATTTCGAAAGTAGTTAGTAATTTGAGTAGAAGTTACCTGAAAAAAGTAGTTAAATTAAACTACTAATTACCCAAATAAAGTTGTAATTGAAAGTTACCAAGTTACTCGGAAAAGTAGTTAAACTACAGTAGTTTGAGTAGAGTAGTTGAACTACGTCCAAGTCTGGTATAAACCTCACCTCGAGGTCTATAAGTGCGACGGAGAGTCCCCTGGCGGTTGCGCCTAGCGCTGCTCCGCAGGCAATGAGCCTCCTCCCAGTATCAGGACGTCGAACTCGGGTGTGGTGCGCAGCCGGTGCAGCTGGGGGGCTATGTTGCACGTTTTGGACTCCCAGGAGACTAGGGAGAAGGAAGTGACGTCAACAACGCTCTTTGGATGTTGATTGGTGGAGTCGCTGATGACGGTATCTGCTAAGATACGTTCATTCACACCTACGTCACTTCCTTCTCCCTAGTCTCCTGGGAGTCCAAAACGTGCAACATAGCCCCCCTGCTCTGCCCGGGTGGGCAGCGGCTGCATGGCCGGTACCACTCCCGGAGAGCCCAGAACTGGACCCGCGGATGGTCCCTCGGACCCGTGGGCGGTCCCTTGGAGGGCGTACAGGGCAAGGCCGCTGCTCGTCGCCGCCACCACGACAACGCGACAGGCGAGCCCTAACCCCATTGCGCCGCCCAGGTACACGAATCGGCCAGATATGGGACAGCCTTGCGGCTTCGTCTTCTTCTGTTGTTGCTGGTGCGAATCCGTGTTGCACAGGTTCATGAAAAAGAGGGACGAAACGGAAGAAAGCTCGTTCCTCGTTCATTCAGATTTTTAGAACGCGTTCCCGTTACACGTTCCACCTGTGAGAAAGGAACTCGTTGCCGCTATCGTTTAAAAAATGGATCGTATCGTTACAAATGCGTTAATTTTGTATTGTGCTAATTATCATATTTACTTAGTTCAAACGAAATGTTTTTTTAATATATATCCCATCAAATGGCAACATACGAATTTGAATGCCATGGTGGAACGACACCAGAAGAAGAAAAGAACCGGAAGCAAGGTTTCATTTGTTGATATATTCACCTTTAAAAATCTCAGCGTTTTACCATATCCATGTTTGTGGTGGCCGATTCAGACAAGCCAAATGTACTGTGAGGCTCTCGCTTCTTTTCTCGTCGGGTTTGAAAACCATGTTGCGGGTCTTCGCCGCTGCTCCCACCCATCCCTTCCCCCCATCGCCTCCCCTTCCCCGGAGACTTGGGAAGCTGCGTTGCTCAGCTCGCACCCGGACGACCAGCGTAGTCTGGTTGAGCGGGCCAAGGTAGCAGCGGCCAGCACTGGAGCCCTGGACTAGGGGCCCCACCCATCTTCGGATATTTCCATATTCAAATAAAAGTTTACATCATCGCCGCTGCAAAAGCTGTGCGCTGACTACAGGCTCCCCGAGAAATGCTCTATGCATTCTATACCAGATCCTCGCGCTCCAAATCTGCGACCGGGCACTCTATGGCTCCGTCATCGAACTGCCAGGCTTTGTGAGTATAGAGGAGGCTATGGTTAGAGCCACGGTGGAAGAAACATTTTAGGTGATGACTCTCTGTCCGACGCGGCGACCACATTATGTTCGGCGCACCGAGCGCTTCACTCGCACGTGGATAGATGGCGCCCAAGTATGGGATCCTTCCCAAACCGACCGCTCCGGTTGTTTCTCCTAGCGGTGGTCCCGCCATTCCCTCGCTCACAGCTTCTTGTTGTACCTCACCGCCGCCACGCCGCCACCAAGTCGCCAGAATCCGTAAATCTGTGTTCTCTTCCTTCTTCTTCAGGTTAAGACTCACCTTCGTGCACGATGGTGACACCTGTGATTGACACAGGAACCGTCGGCTTTCCCGCTAAATTTAGCGGACAAATTGACGTGACGCGAACTAAGCACCAATTCAGATTCCCCGCTAAATTTGGTGGGAAAATTGATGTCACATGACCTGACGTTACGGGACCTACAAATAAATTCAATTTGCCTGCTAAATCTAGCGGAAAAATTGACGTCATGTAACCTATGCACCTATTCGCTTTCCATGATAAATTTGGCGGGAAAATTGATGTACGTGACCTGACGTCACCGAAGCTACAAAAAAATCAGGTTCCCCTCTAAATTTAGCGGAAAAATTGACGTCACGTGGCCTATGCACCAATTCAATTGCCCCGCTAAATTTGGCTAAAACTTTTACGTCACGTGACTTATGCACCGATTCAGTTTCCCCGCTAAATTTGGCGGGGAAATTGATGTCACGTGACGTTACGTCATGGGACGTGCAGGAAAAATTAGCGAAAAAAATTGACATCGTGTTACCAATGCACCCATTCGGTTTCCCCGCTAAATTTGGCGGGAAAACACATTACGACCTTAAAATCGTTTATTCATCAACAACGTATCGACGCTAAATCAACGAAACGTCATTTCAAAATCAGATCACCGTATGACGCACGATAGGCGCAAGGTCAATCGATCGTCATCGTCGTAGCGTCGAATAAGCAGTACGGCCTTCCGGCTGTCTAAACGCATCACGTCGTGTGATCGTCGCGCAATTCTTTTTTGCAGCCAATGGACGTTTGTGTCCACTCACTGACGTCCTTATTTATGCCATGCCGAAGAAAACATTAAATGATGAGACGTTGCGGGGCACGTACCCCGGGGTGCGACAGGCCACGAAGTGCGTCAGAAACCTTACGGTGAAATGCAGAAGGGACGACGGGCCGCAGCACTCCAGTGGAGACACCACAAAGGAAAGGCTGATCACATGTGGTAGTCCGATGTATTCGAGCTGCAGTCGATTGAATGAGGTACTGAGCAAACGAATGTCGTCATCGTTGTACTGCGCAACAGCCGTAAAATAGAAGTTAATGGCAGATGGTAATGCATTGCAATGAAAGGTGGATGTAATGTTCTAGAGAGCGTCTGCTGTTGGGTTGTCAGATCCCTTGACGTTACAGACGTCTGTGGTTAATCTAGCGATATAAGACAGGTGGCGACAGTAAGATGAGAAATCCACAGCGTATGCGGTGTACGAAAACTCCCTAATGAAATTAGACATCCCGGTCCTTTCGTGCAAAGCTGTTGTGAGGCGAAACATAAGAATTCCTATTTTTACGCGCCTACTTTTTTTGTGGATAAAACTGTTTCCCGCACGAAGACGCTGACCAGTACCATGCGGTAATAGCAGCAGCAAGGCACCAAGGCCAACAGTCAATGCCACCGTGTCCGCGCCGCCGCTGCCATCCCCGCTCCTCTGGTTCTTCGTTCGTCCGCGAGAAGGCGAGCGACGGGCTGGAGTTGCGAATACAACGTCATCAAAAATCCGCTGAAAAAGTCTTATTATTGGCTACGTGCTATGGCTACGTAGAAATTATCTGAATGCTATTGAGGTAGTTTTACGCTCAATATTAATTTACAGGTCTCCTTCAACTCAACCCGAGGGCACAATCCAGGAAAATGTATATTCTCTGCGAGAGAAAAGGACGAGTAAACAAAATGCAAAAATGGAAGGCAGCACTAGACGTCATAAAGGGCTGTTTTTATTACATGCTAAAAGGAGTAAGAAGTTAGTTATGAAGTGACTGTTCAGACGGCGTAAGGCCGATCGACCTTTGAGTTATGGTGACACTGGTTCGCACTGTATAAGAAAAAAATGTTAAGTGGTACAGTGCGACTACAAGCCTAAAGTCATTAACGTGCATCGTTCAGTAGAGATACACGAGCGTACGCCGATGCGATGTTCAGCGCGATCGAGACAGCCGGGGCGGGTACCAAACCCAGCATCCCTGGGACCTCGGGCAATGCTTCTATAGACCAACACGCGGCCCTGACGTCACGCAGCTGCGGTGGCGCTGTCGACGACATTGCGCATACGCAGACGCTTCACTTCACGCGAATTCAGTTTCTGCGCATGCGCAGTGCCCACACTTGGTGTGGGCAAACGACGGCTTGTTTGTAAACAGCGTGTCGGTCTATTAGCGGCGAGATGTTTCGGTTGCGCCCTCGTTCGGTTACCTTTCGTGACGTCATTACCTTGTGAACAACAAGTTCAGTGGTGTTTGTAATGGGCATGGTGGAAGTCTGAAATCATAGCGCTCTCAAAGCAACACTGCCAACACCGTCAAAATTGAAGTTCTTACATTCCTCTTATTTCAGTCGATGAGACATCCTTTGCTGACGTCATAGTCAGCATTCGGCCAATTGTGGTGGGCCGACCACAGGACGCTTTCGATCGCTCACGTCGCCAATAGGGGGCTCTGCCCCGCGTTGTGCAGCGCGAGCTTTTGCCCCACATGATCCGGGCTGCGATGTTCATAAGTCATGCCTCGAGCTCTTTTCGTCTTTTATTTTGTTTGTCTCGCTTCGATCTGGAAGAGCATCGTACCGGAGTGAGGTCGGGTATCGTTACTGCTTGATGCAGGCTGTAGGCCCCAGACTAGCAATCGTACTGCATTGGCTTAATTGCATTGGCTAGAGTGCGGACTAATCTAGCATTGGCTAGATTAGTCCGCACTCTGGCGGACTAATATCCCGCTGTACTCCTACTGTTTAAACAACTAACAACTAATTTTTTTTTATTCGTTCTACAAACATTGACAACGTAAATAGTTTTGTTCTGTTTCGCAGTAAATTTTAGTATTGTGATTGTAATTGTAAGATTAATTAAAATTGTTAAAATTAAATTGCAAGAGAGACGCGTACGCTAACCGCAATGTTGCTTCTCTTTTTTTTGTTTTGCTTTTTTTAAAATTGTTTTTATGTATGCATGCGTTTTCGAAGCTGAACCAAACTTGCTATCTTCATCCTTTTTGTTTTCTCTCTGTCGTTGCACCGCGAGCTTACGCAAGTACATTTGTGCTGCGGGTAACCGAACGCTTCAACACAGAAAAGTACGGGACGTTGGCCGGTCTACCCGGGGAAATTATCCTTCTCTTTAAATGGGCTTAACTCGATTCCGTAACTTCTCCGACAGCTGCCTGTCACTTTTCTTTCACTCTGAGGGTAGGGTGCATCAGGCAGTAGTAGAAGCTTCTGTTACGTATTCGTATACCTTCCGCATCAGGCATGTTTTCTTTTTGTGTGTTTGTTTTCCTATCATCCGTGCGGAGGGTTCTGGCTTCGAGGAGTATTTACACTTTGCAGTCATTTAAAGGTCAGCGACTCAAGAGCTTCCAAGAAATCCAACAGGAAGAAATGATTCAAGTGAGGCCCTGTGTGCGTGTGTGTGTGTGTGTGTGTGTGTGTGTGTGTGTGCGTGTGTGTGTGTGTGTGCGTGCGTGTGTGTGTGTGTGTGTGTGTGTGTGCGTGCGTGTGTGTTTAAGAATAGGCGATGAAAAAAAATGGGGGGGGGGGGGCGGGTGCGTGTCGTCGACTGCGAAGTTCGTTTTACCAGTTGCGTTGCATACATATAATTTAAAGAGGGTTTACTCTTCGCGATAGGAACACTGCGGTATACACTTCTGTTTTCGCTATTTTAACAAAGTATAAAGTAAAGATCGCCTGCGTTTAGTTAAAAAAAAAACAAAAAAAAAACCTTTGGTATGGTTTTGGTAACAAAGTTGCTGAGGGAGTACGTAGTCGGAGTATTTGATGTAGACGCTTTGCACACGCGCATTATTACAGCCGGAATTGTTGACCTTTACTTGTACATCTTACCGGGATACCAAGCCACTGAAGCGGGCCTTGACGAACCTTTACAAAGGCTGGGGAGAGAGACAAAGTCTAATATAAAATGGCAATAACTTGTCCTGCCGTGGTGATGATGGAGCGAAATGTTCAAAAGAGTAAACAAAAATGATAAACACGCCGAAGACACTTAAGACTGTTTACGTGTACGAATGCGAAAGCATTGTAGTCCCGCGGGTGAAATGTTTTCGAGTAATGTTAATACGCGTATTAAAGTTGTTTCTGCCGGTATTGTATTCGGCGTGTGTTTGCGTATTCGTTGGCCACCAGACCGGAAACTTCGGGACCCTCATGCTGCAAAGCGATGAGGTTGACCGAGGTTGCTTGTGGTGGGTAGCACGACGTAGACGTAGTTGTTGTTCAAAGTGAGTTTATTTCACGCTATGAGATCCTCGATATCTAGCGGTAGGTTGGTTGTGATGATGTCGTCTTCTGTGGTGACAATGTCCTCGTCATCAGACGGATATATGTCCGGAGTGAAGTCCTCTCACACGGCACTCCGGCGGTGACAAAACGCTCCCCTACTGCGCAGGCGCGGCGACCCCCCCCCCCCCCCCCCCCCCCCCCCCTCCCTTCCCGGCTCCACAGCTTCCGTGGCGAAGCATCCGCGTTGCTGTGCTTTTCTTTGTGTTTTATTTCTGAGGCGCGTACGCTTTGACCTTGAGCGGCGCGTGCTTGATGACGTATTTTTATGGCCATCTTTGGGGCACAACGCCGACGCCGCCTTTTCGGGTAATGGCCGGGACATATAAGGCTTTCGCCTTAAATCTTAAGGTCGGTTTGGCCAGGGCCCATGCACAGCTGCTGCAAAGCGTCTATATATCGTAGATCGAACGAATCTAATTCCACACTAAATCAATCGAAAAATAAATCTCGCTTGCTATGACCCTGCCGATTGCCGCGAAGACGGGGATGCAATTATGAAAGATGAAGCACGCCTCAAACAAAAGTCGCGGATAAAATTAATACGTTTCAAATGAATAGATGAGTTATTAATTTAAAAAAAAAAATGTTGACGAAAGAAAACAAATTGCCATGATTGGTATGTTTTTTTTTTTAGAAAACATGGAACGGGAGTAAAAAAGTCATTGTCATTCTTCAGTTTTTGGTCCTACATTAAAAATTAAAACACTGCTTTTTTGTCTAGCTTCATATCAATACATGGCGAAATGTATGCTATCTGTTTGCTACTTTTTCAGTTTTTTTTTGCCGTGTGATATTTTTAGAAAACAGCGCACACACATGCTGGTAAGCATACGGGGCTTTCAAACCCGATTTTTATGATTTCTTCGAAGTGGGTTACACCTATTTGGTCCACACATACATACTAGGCGACAGCTTACACTCAGTCGACATTGGTCAATACAAACCTAGGGGTTTTGCTGACAAAGGCGTCACTTCACAGCACGGCACAACTGTGATAATTTCAACAAGGGGTGAAATGATTGCAGTTTTGCTTTCTGCGGACGGGCGTTCGTAGCTTTAAACGGGTGCATTGCCTCAGAAAGTCGTCTCCGTGTGTAGTGCGCAATTCCCGCGCTAAAGCTACAATTAAGGTGCGTGTATTGAAAAGAAAACTCGCACAAGCCGTTTTATAAATTCTGGAACCGCTGAACCAGTCTTGAATATCGTCGTTTTAAGAACTGCAGGAGCGAGCGCGTAGTATTAATAATAACCTACTAACTCGCGCACTTACGTTTTCGCAAATTTTGTTTATAAATTGTTAAGCACATATTGATCTACATGCCTTACCTCAGCGGTAAAACTTCCCAAACCCATGTCTGCCAACGCCGCGTAGACCTGTTATATTCTTACAAGGTTGTGGAGTGTGTAAATGTCTCCGGGCCCTATATTTTGGCTGTTTTAGCCATCACTGATTTCACAAAAAAAAAAAAAAATCGAAATGACGCGCCAAAACTTCTCGTGTCCCGAGGGGGGGCGGGGGGGGGGGGGGGGGGTTGTTTTTGGTGCTGCTGAATTTTAGTGGTTTTGTTTTTCTCCAGTTGTTACTCGTGTTTTATCATGATCGCCATTTTTATATCCTCTCTGACAAGACCAACAGAGGAGAGGAAAGCGTATTTTATACTGTCGGCCCATGGGTTATTACAAGAAGGGATATCATACATCTTACATATACATTTAACATCTCGATAGATACATATAGAGTGAACAAAATAAGCCTAAAATAAAACGTACCCAAAGCGCACGTGCCAAAAGGCACGCAATGATCACGTAGGACACAGTTACAGAATAAGATATTCTTCGAAACAAGGTGTCCAAGCTTCCCCTTGTTATGTGTCAATAATGACGCAAAAACAACAACAACAAAAACAACGACATACAAAGAAGCTTTCTGCGGAAATCGAGGCGTAGTATGCACAGGATGTCTGATTGCCAAGAAAGTCTCGTGCTTGGAAGCTACATTTCCAGGTTGCAGCGAGGATGAGAAGAAACACTCATGCAGAAAGAACGGAAGAGTTGGCACAGTTTCCAAAGCGCCTCCCTATCTCGCGACAGGGATATCGTTTGATGGGCTTCACGCGAATCGCGTCAGCCGGATTCCAGACCAACTGCGTTCTTTTTTATGTAATCGTGGCAGAAAAAAAAAAGAGAAAACACAATAGGATGCTGTTTTAGGTCTTGTTATTCTAAACAACGTCTGGATGCGAATATTTATGTATAGTCTGTGACAGGTAAAAAGTAAAGTGGAAGCTCCTTCCACCTTTTTTCACTTTAGCAGAGCGAACTCTAGAGAGGAGGCGATCTCCTCTCTAGCGTTCGCTCCGCTAAAGTGCAAAGAGTTGGAAGGAGCTTCCAGTTTACCCTTAACCTTTCACAGACTATAGTATATAGCCGAAATATCGAGCAAATTTTATTTGAACTAGGCGAATAATACCAATGGCTTTGTAATGCCTTAGTTCCACTAGAGCGACAAACTTGAAACAAACGACAACGACAAGCCTCAAACCAGAGTCTTTCGGGATTTGACAGGCTTTGTAGAATAAAGGAGGCTATGCTCAAACACGAGCATCATGCACGCGAGGGTATTTTTGGCAGGCTTGCAATCGCTCGTGCTTATTTCACGAGCACCGAACGACTAAACGCCTGCCAAAGGTACCATCGCGAGCATGCTGCATGGGTTCGAGGCTTGTCGCTGTCGTTTGTTTCTGTTTGTCGCTCTAGTGGGACTCGGGCATAATGGAAGCGTACGACAAGACAGTGACGCTGCGGTGCGACTCCTAGCAGAAGCATTTCTCATAGACCACAGTAGGACTGAAATAGACATCCTGTGTAGCACCAGTTTCTATTCAATGACAGCTTACTTGAGCACAGCAGCATATAAAACGTTCGGGGCCACAGTCGGCGCAAACTCCTTTTACGGAAGACCTGGAAATTGGGAACACAAATCCCCTCTATGCGCTGGTGCAAAGCCACACGATTCTCTCAATCAAAGTACAATTAGATCCGCCAGCAAGCGAAGAGCAATCCACCAATAATAAGAGGAATGAAAAATGAAAGCCGTTTACAACTCCCTGTAACGCCGAATTAGAGCGCAGCTCTTTAGGAGGAGGGTAAGGCACGGGGGAAGGGGGGGAGTCACGTGACTCCGTAGGGGTCACGTGACCAGGGGGGTCACGTGACCTCGGAAAGGGGGGGTCACGTGGCCTGGGGGTCGCGTGACCTCGAGGAGGTGGAGGGTGGGGGGGGGGGTGGGGAGGGGGGGTGGAGAAATTTTTCCGCTAGATTTAGCGGGGAAATTTTTCCGCTAAATTTAGCGGGGACATTTACCCATAATGCACCGCGCGGTTACGCCGACGACGACGGCGACGGCGACGCCGCTCAAGCCGGAAACGGGCGCCTAAGAGCTGCGCTCTAAAATACGTATGTAGCTTTTATCGATTACTGACATTGGTGAATTTCGTCCCGTAGTGATTTCCGAACCGTTGAACACACAAACGCTTCGTATACAGGCATCTTCCAGCGCAGATAAACGAGAAATATGTCGGTATGTTGCCTGTCATTGCCGCTTACAACTGCGGGACAAACAACTAAATTCCAGCTCCGAGCCGTCAAGACGCCGCGAACGTATTAGATGAGAACAGAACGGGCAGCGCTTCACTATCCGGTTGGACCTTGTCACTGGTGGCGCTGCCAACCATTTGCCAAGGCGGAGCGGCGCGCCCCCTATAGGTGTCGCAAGCTCCCACTAGGTTGCCACTCAACAAATCTTTATGGGGTCAAACCTGAGGAGACAACGCCAGCCTCGTTTGCCATTTTCTTGGCTCGAAATCTTACAGTTATCTTATTTTGACGTAGACCAAGTCGTTCTGTATAGGGCGATTCACACACTTGCGTCGAGTTCCACCGTGTTCAACCGGGTACACAATAGGGCTATGCAAGTTCCGCGAATTAATAATGACACATACAAGCATTTATTTTTTGTTAGTGCTGTTGAAAGGTGGAACAAGCTTCCCGAAAGTGTTGTAAATTGTGACTCATTAGCCTTATTCGAGAAATGTTTACTTGAATTATATTAGATCTCTCATCTCTGTTTATGAGTGTATAAAAGAAGTGTTTTTTTCTTGATTAGGTACATTGATTGCCTGTGTAGCGTGATTTGAACCAGCGCGGTTTTTTATAGTCATATGCAGTGTATAAGATGTTAAGAAATGTATCGTATTGTACTATACGACATGTATAGAAATTAACGTTCCACTCCCGTCAAGCGCCCAGGAGGGCGCACAGTATTTACAAATAAATAAAAAAAACTGCAACGGTTTGCGACGTACGGGTTGCTATGGCGACAGCTGCGTCGGCGCCAGCAAAACCGGGTTTTACCCCGTTTTGTTAAAGCTGACGCAACTGTTGCCGTAGCAACCCGTACGTCGAAATTTGCAAGCAGACTTTGGGAATGTCCGGGTCACCAATTTGTAATCAACATATCGAGAGGAGTTCTTTGCTGACACATTTACATATTTTACATTTAGATATTTACAAACGGGCCTGTCTGAGAAAATGTCTGAGGTAGGTGAGACGAGCCCGGGTTACAGCTAGGCGTGCTCCATCGGAGCTAATACCGCGTGTCCGCCGCTCGTGCTGCGTGGCTCCTACCTCGTTCGCTGTGCGTGCGTTGGTGCACGTTTCTCTACTTAGTAGAGCAATAGCTCGATGGTATTAAGTACCATGAAGTCCCTTGAAGAATAACCGCTCGATTGTACCAGGTTCTGTGAAGAACAACAACTCGATTTTACTGTAGCAAACAAGCGGGCGACACCATCTACATAGTACTATGTATGGTGTCGCCCGTTTGTTCGCTACAGTACCATCGAGTTGTTGTTCTTCACGGAACCTGGTACCATCGAGCGGTTATTCTTCAAGGGACTTGGTATCATCTGGCTCGTGTTCCTCACGGGACCTGGTACCATCGAGCTGTTTTTCTTCATGGGAGTTGGTGCTATCGAGCTGTTGTTCTTCGCGGGACTTGGTACCATGGAGTTGATATTCACGATACTTTGTACCATCGTATTTTACAGAAGAGCTGTTAAGAGCTAGTTTCCCCAGAATCGTGTCCACCAACAAATAAATGTCGACACAACACGTCGGACAGCTACCGCTATTTATGAGCGACGGAGGCAACAAGACAATCGGCTTGCGGGTTATCTGGTTGCCGCCGTACACCCATAGATAGCGGCAACCTTTCCAGCCTTTCCAGCCTGGCTTGCCGATTTCCGGCCGGCCATTACTTCCTTCCCACCATAGTACAGCTTCGCTGCTCTACCTTCTTCACCAGAGTGGAAAGGCTGAAAGTTTTTTGTTCTTCACGGGTCTTGATACCATAGAGCTGTTGTCCTTCATGGGGCTTGGTACCATCGAGCTGTCTTTCTTCACTGGCGACATGTTCTCGTGCTCACAGTGTGTGCATGAATAGCTTTTAATAGTGGCCAAGGGACGCGAACAAACAGGTGCCCACTATATAAATGTGTTGGAGGCTTCTTTATCCCTGTGTGTTGATCTGTTTTTCCACAATTGCGTGCTTGCTGTAAACTGCGCGAGGCAGAGGCCTCAGTCAGGCAGCACTGCCTTTTGTATGTACCGCTTTCCAGGACTTGGTTCGTAAGAATCCAAATAAATTTCAGACTTCAGAGCTTGCCAAAGAAAATAATCTTCTGAAATTAGTGATGACCATATTTTGTGAACGATATCCCAAGGTATCATTCTAAAACTAAAACATACAAGAAGGTAACAATTCGAGCGAAATGTAAAGTGTATCGCAGAATATACACCATTCCTCCATGCTGCCATCTCCAATAATTAACTTTGTATCGGCATTATACTATTCCAAGCGCCTCGGCTTCCGAAGTGATTTGCCACTTAGTGCCTCGTCTTCGTTAGAAGTCAACGGCAATATTCGACAAATTCCCCAATCGCCCGCTAGCGCGCGTGCTTTCCCAATGCCATCAATTACTCTCCAGTACGAAAACATGACTCCCCTCGTTCACGCGAGTTGCTTGGGCCATTTGACCGCTTTAATCCTACGGAGACCAGGAGCTCTAGACTCTTCAAACACAAAGTTGAAGCTGAAAGTCCGCATAGCGCGCTAACTGGACTTTGGTGACAAAAGCGCGGCGTCATGGTCGCGACAATCAAAACAGCAGGTTCCGTAAACTTCACCCCAACTTTAATTTTGTGTCTGACGAGCCTCTTGTGCTTATGAATGGACCTTCTTCAAAACTCCACCAAGAAGCAATACTGGCCACCGTGCGTGCTCTAACAATGGCGGATTCAGATAATTGGCACGGCGGATACTAGACAATAAACATTAATAAAAAGTTTATTCGTTGACGTTTGACGTGACGCGTTAGGGCTAACACATATCTACGAACGTTTATTCCATCCTGACATGCCAAGTGCCGGGGGAGAACGGTGCCGTCGGCGTGCCCGCAGCGCCCTTTCGACCCGCGCCTTTGTTGACCGGAGGGAGCCGTTACGGGATATTTGCGAAACGCTCGACCGCTCGAATGCATGCCAAAGTGCTCTCTATCTGTTTTGTTTGTTTTGCTTTTTATCATCGGAGGTACCGAGAAGGTTGTGCCTGTGACGTACGCTCCGGAGGGTTCACTCGGTTCGGAGTGTCCGTCATGTGACGCTCAGTCACCTGCGAGTTCCCGCGCTATCTGCGTCGTAATCGGGTTCCGAAAACCACGCAGAAAGTGTCGAGGCCTTCGCGCAATAGTCTTGTTGGCTTTGTCCGATACGGCCGTCCCGTGACTGGGCCGACACCTTTTATTTTACTCGTAACGGCAGGCACGTGAGCGACCCTGAGCTCTGGCCGCATTTTTTTGTATCGCTCGAGTGGCACGCGGGTGAGGGCGGGTGAATGAGCTGGTGGCCCCAATTTTTGAGCCCGGGGCGCAGTAGTGAGAGCGAAGCGGTAATACTGAGTAAAAGGGATTATGAAATAATTTTATCACTAAACTTTATTTAATAAAAATAGATTCATCATCTCTTGGGCACGAAGCCTGTGATTGGAGCTCAGTTGTAGCTGAACGCTGGTGCTAGCGCATGACGCGCTAGCGCACTCAGTGGGTTACTTGTGCGGTAAAATGGCCTCTAAGCATTGGCCACGGTTACGCGCTTGAGCTGATGCATACCAGTTTGCGCGCACTTCAAAAGCAAAAAAAAAAAAAGAAGAATACAACGATTGAGCTCTAAAATGGCTGAGATAAAATAGCTCAAGCAAAAGCGCGTGTTTGTATAAAGGCCCACTCTAAAAATTGTCTCTTGATCCTTGATGTTCGCGAGGACGTGTTTTGGTACATCTACCCACTTGCTACCCTATCAACTTGCGGACAGGACGTGCTATTGCTACCCCTGGCGCCAGTATACGTGCTGGCAATTTTTATCACAGCCATGGACCCGGTTTGTTCATGCTCGGAGTGTGTGCTCTTTTCCAAGCATCGTTAGATGTCGTCGACTTTAGCCACCGCACTGATTGGTCGCCAACGTTCCGCCGACGCTGTTGATCGTACTCACGCTCAAGCCGAATGATGACGCAGTGTTCATGTCCGATTCACGCGCGTACGTGAAGCTTACCAGTAGTCCGCTTGTAGATAGCACTCAAAGCATCGGAGTAATTCAAAATTTCTCCGACAGAGAGAAGAATTGAAAGCGTCTATCATTAGTCTGAAAGCGCACAGCAGGAGTGTCTTGTAGCTCATCGCACTTGTGGGAAGGTGTAAGCTTGTGCCATATTGCACCATGTGAAGCTCGCAAAGGTCCAACTCAAGATACTTTCATGGTTTCTCTGTGAACTAAAACTTATTTCGGGTAGTTGCATGCCACACGGCTCAAGTGACGGAATGAACACAGTGATTATTGTGCTTTTTAGTGATAATAAACTGGCTGATAGTCATGCGACTGGACGCGCGTGCGGTGCCCCATTTTAGAACGTGCTCAATGCCCACGTTCGTCCCGCTTGGTAGGAAACAGTGTACTCGTCATTGAAATCACGCGGGTCTTGAGTCGCCTGATAAAATTTAAGATTCGCAACAATCTTTAAGGTACGAACGCGGGAGACACATGTAACACATGACCTCTAAGGAAAAGCATAATATGATGCCTCGATGACTCAGTTTATTGCTGCGCCTTTCAACACGGCCCAAGTGTTGCACAGGGAACGATATGAAGGGGTTTTAGCAGGTTGGCGCTGTATCACAAGGCGCGGGCCATTGGTTCATTCGAACGCGCACCGAACGGGAGCATGAAGCACGTGTACTTTCGCAATGTTGGATGGAAACTTACCATCTTGTTGTCCTGGCATCCGACCACAACTTCTCATTGGGGGCTCAGCCTCCAGACGACGCCAGCTCACGTGAATTGGTGGAACTCCTTCCTTAGCGGTTAAAGTAGCGAGTGACACCCTTTTCCTTTTTTTCACATATGTTCGAGGTGCTTAAGATCCAATCTTTCCAGGTGAACCAAAAGGAGTGATTTTATTGTGCACATAATTTATGCTCTGACAAAAATGGACTTGTTTGAAAGTGTACACAAAGCTGGTATTGCACGAGAGAACATATATGAACAGCTTCTCCCGCTCGTCGTGCCGATTCATGCGCGTAAAGCATGCCCATGCGCGTACTCCCACATCACAGATAGATTCAGTCAGTATATAGTTTATGTACAGTTGTTGAAGATGTCAAGCAAACAATCAATTGAATGTGAAATGTTTCGATAAATGTGGAAACTTATGTAGTTAACTTTTTTTTTCTTTCTCTGAATCTCGGAAGCACACCGATATATCGTTAAAGGAATCGCAGCACTAGGCTGCGTGCGCACCCTACAGAAAGGTATCAGGCACTGATAAGTCAGAGTTCTCGTCCTGAATGAAGGAGCCGGATTCACATAAAGACTGGCAGAGTCGATAAGACACTGTCACAACGTGAGTAATGTACCCAAGAACAATAGGGGTTTCAAGAGAAGTCAAACAGTCGCTCGTCCCTTGCGCATTCGAGTCATGGCAATCTGCACCTGTCTCGTCAACAAATGGAAGCACTAGGAGCCCGAGACCATCAATTACATTTAATGCTATTTTCCTTATAAACGGGCGCGCAAAATTAGTATTGAATTTAATATACTTTCAGTCAAGTGTGAGGATCACACGAATAATAACCTTGTCTTTTGAATGGTGTAGATAGGAGCTCAGCATTTCTTTTTTTTATAGTATGAGGGAGCTGTGGAAACTAAGACGATCAATAAAGGAATCGCTAATAACGTTGAAATGCTGTATTTTTTTCAATCATATACACACTCTAGAATGCAGAATATTTTTTTTTTTTTTGCACTGGTTACCGGTGTTAAGATGTGGGTGTGCAACGAAAGCTTGCTAAGTTTGAGATCTATAAATATCTTGTAACTATCAGCTGCAAAGATATTGCGTTTTTTTTTGTTACAATAATTTACGAATAAAGACAGTCTCGAAGCGCGTAAGTTAGCGAAGGCTGAGGACGTCTCTATGCTTTCTGCATTGTGGTGGTCACACGGAAAAAATTTGCAAGCCATTCACACGCCTGTTTCCAAAACACGAAGTCCATAGACTCGAGAAACAAACGTCCACCGCGGAATGCATACTGTACATAATTGCAAGGCTTTCCCAACCTTTGGTAGTGCACAGGGGAGTCTGGCTGGGCAGGAGTTTGAATCCCGGAGTCTTCTCAGAGCTCGGCGTGCCGAGCGCCAACTCACTAGCAAGCTTTACACACAGGTGTGCAACCTACAGGGAGTATATACAGTTCGTGGAACAGATCGTCTCAGCGGTCGTGGTTACATACGGACGTCTGCTCACATACAGACGTCTGGGACTTGCTCTTGGGCTCGGCGGGCTTGAGTTTCTCCACGATGGCCGCGTGGAAGGCGGCCCAGGACAGCCTGCGGCCGAGACTGCTCCTGCGTCGCTGCTGGTGGTCACGCGGATTCTCTGACAGGTCGGGAACGCACTCAGAAAGCCCACGGCTGCGTCTGCGCATCAGGATCTTCTGGCCTTCTTCCTCGGTGATCACGTTGGTCGGTGAGCACGACAGGCTGTTGGCCCGAGACTTGAAGCTCCCCTGGTTCGTGCTTGTTGTGCTGCAAGCGGAATTGCGTCTGCTGTTGGGCCCCGATGTATAGATGCTGTAGTCCTGCTTGACTACTGGCATCATGAACGCCATGACGAATCCTGGTTGTGGTCTCTCGTCAGTTGTGACAACAAATGAGTAACTGATGAGGAAGGTGACGCTCCTTGATATTGCCCTTCGCTTATCTATCTTGACAGCCGCTGCAAAAGATGTGCACTCAGACTGCTTGGCCGTTGATATGATCCTTATAGCTTAGAGGAAGCGGCCTACACTCGCTGAGGTTTACAAATCGTTCAACTCTAGGGATGCGAAGGAGAGCAGTTGATACGTAACGGCTGTCGGAAAGATGATACCGCTACGCACACAGCGATAGCGATCCCGAGTTGGCACAATTCACAAAGGGTTCGACGAGAACGTGGCCATGGAGTGGATTCACAAACGGGCGTTGCGACTTCCTTTTTATACGCAATGATAGCTTCCCGCTTTGATTGGCGGCTTCTCTCTCTCTCTCTCTCTCTCTCTTTCTCACGTCCGGCGTCGGAGCTTCCCCGAACATGCCTGACGGGGTGAAAAAGTCATCTGGTGATTGGACGTTTCGTGTGTGCCTGCGGGCATCGGCTAATGCGTTTCAGGCATCGTCATTTACCTTGGTCGTTCGGACATAGACATCGTTCGCAGGTTATTCTTTTCTCTCTCTTACTCTCTCTCCCTCTCTTATACTTGAAACAAATTATGTCACAGGCCGCGACTTTCGTAATCGATTGATTCTTTGCCTTGTTTGTTTGTTTTTCCGCACCATAGAAAACTTTGTCGGGTATGGTGCCACACTCGAGTTTTACATTATTGATTTGTTTCTTTTATTTGATGTCTGAAAACAACGGCGATCTTCCCATCTCGGTAGAGGGAATAGCGCAACGTAAGTTATGTGGCGCCGTTCCCTCGACCGAGTTATGTTACATAACTTGCGTATCTCTCTTCCTCTTCCGAAAATATAAATATACTTGCTTCGTTTATATTACAGTGCGATGTGATTTACGAACCCGGCAATTACTGAGGATTACATCGACACACGAGCGAATTCACAGGAACTCAACTTTTTAAGTAGGAATTGTTGACTTTCGAGCTATAAGCATATTTTTGGAGGATGATTTAATTTAGTATAGAGCGTATTTACCAAACAAATCCTAACAAATAACTGAACACGAAAAAAATTCTCCAAGACGTTGAAAACAAATTATCTGCGTCCATTCTTTTGTTATTTTTAGCGCTGGTAATAAATGTTTAAGTTTGCAATGGGGATGTTTTCTTAACTTTGTGTCTTTTTTTAGAGCCTGTGGGACGCTTATGATATTGTGTTTACTCATTTGACATGTGTTTATACGGGAACAAGTTTGTAATAGACTAAGTAAACTGATGCAACAGTTTTTGCAGTTCAGTTGGTACCAAACCACACGATAAAAGTCTTAAAAAATCTGGTGCACTTTTTGTACCACTCCTAATTCACAAATGCATCGATTTGTGAAACCTTTATTGAGTAACTGATGCGTTTCCCCCTACGAGACCTCATTTTGTTGGCTTTCAATATCACACAATACTGAAACAAACCAGAAATTCAAGTGCAGTCGCGAGAACATTGCGATTATAACCAACTATTTTAAATATTTATGAACAGTTTGCACCGGACAAGATAAAATATAAACAACACTTACTCTGGAGCAGTTGCAACCCCGATAGGTGTTATGGTATCTTAATTTAAATAGTTTCTTTATTATGGCATAGAATAAAATTAACATCGTTTTTCACGAACATAATTTGAGTGCAGCTGTGTCATAATCATAAAAAAAAACAATTATGATGCAGTGGTTTCTAGGCATCTAGAATACACACGAGAATATGAAAACCTGGTATGACTAGCGAAAATTATAAAGAAACAAGGAACCAGTCAGTGAAAATAAATTTGACATATTCGCCGAGACGTCACTACATGATTACAAAAAAATTCATAATGAACCCAATGCAGGCGGCACGAAAGTTAGCAGTCAGTATTATAAAAAAAAAAAAACAGTAAAAGAGGGAACCTGCTGTAGTTACTTTTAGGGTCACTGAACTTCCCCAAAGCGTTTTAGTCAAGAAATTAGACAAAATGTAGTGTCCACGCAGAAATATTTTTTTCTCTCAATATTTATGCCGAGAGACTCATTTTCAGTCTCGCTGCGTGCTTCCATATTGTGCTTCTATATTTCCGATCGACCTGCCGAAATGAAAGCATGTCTCAGAACAGCTCCTTACACCAAGTGTGTCTGGCGTCGTAAATTTCTAGTTAGAACTTTTTTTGGTTGGAAACTTTCTACTTCAGGTACACCTATTCCAACTGAGCTAACCCCTAGCTGACAGCATTTCATATTTCAATTAGTAATATTAATAACATTATCGTAAAATACCGGGCAAGCGCCCACTCAAGATTAAAGATAATCGCGAAAAAATGGGGGATGGGCGCTTGATCCGGCCTTCAATTTTACAATTAAATGTACTGCGAATATTTTCTCAGATCTTACAAATTTGGGAATGGGCGCTTAGTGTGGTATGGGCGGATGCCCGGTATTCTATGCAGTTTTATCTACCATGTAAGTACGGTGGGAACTGAGGATAAAAAGCTGTCCGAGCAGCTCGACTGATCCTCAGCCCCCCCATGTACGAATGAGGAGTAAAAAAAGTGAGATAAAAGAACACAAGACATTATACAGTAATACAAGGTACTTGCATCACAAAAGCAACAAAAACCAGCAAAAAAAGAACTGACAACAGTTACGTTTGCTTACACTAAGGCACACTGTTTGGATAGCTGACTCAAAGAGAAACAAAAAAAAAAAACAAAATTATTTTAGCTTCTTCGTTCTCTTGGCGTTCACCTGGATAATTTATTACTTATTTATTATTTATTTCAAGATGCTGTTAACCCCTCTTGGGATCATTACAGGAGAGGGTAAAAAAAAGTACGGTAATAAACAGCAGCAGCAAAACGAGAACACCGCATACATTACAGGAGAGTGTAAACAGAAATAAACAGCAGCAGGAAAATGAGAAACACCGCATCAACAAGTATAATTTGCAATCATATTACAAAGACAACATTATTAAACTAACAAACGGCATGCACCACTCAATAGTAACAATGAACAAACTAGTTCTGCAAGCGCTTCAAATTATTTAAAAACTCTGTAGGGGAACTCGAGTTCACAATTTCCTGCGGTAGAAGGTTGAATTCATCTATTGTTTTAGGAAAGAGAGAACAGTGAAATACATTAACTCTACTACATTAACTAAAGACTATGATACATCATAAAAATATACTTTAGGCTAGCATTCCTGCGCCGCTCAGAAAGAGGTGTAAGGTCAAGCTGTTTTAACATGCCAGTGACAGTAATTGGTAACGTTTCATCGTCATTTCAAGCAGCAGTGTTGAGGTTGGCTTCGTTCAATATTTGTCTGAACCGGAAGTTCTCTGGGACGTCAAAGACTGGAGTGTGCCTGGTGGCTTTGTCGTTAAAAGGGTCTATATAAAAATTATTGGTACAGTGCATTTGCTTTTCTTTCGTCAGTCATTTGGCATAGTGCAGTGGACAATCGTTGCAGGGGATACCACAGCTTCACTGGCCAACCACCTTCACAGCGCGGATTGGCGCCCCGACATTTTTTTCTGCTTCATTTTCCCCACAGAAAAAGGGAGACAAGAAATGAAACGTGCCAAACATCGGGAAATACCAGTGGATTAAGAACGGACACAATGTTGTGAAGAATTATGAAGCCAAAATTACAAAAAAGACAGGATCAAGGGTTATCATTTAAACAAACTGCTAAGTAAACATCCTGATGTTATTGAATCAATAAGAGCGCCATATCTTACGATAGCTTAAAATAAAATGCGCTGCTACAAAAAAAAAAAAAAAAAATGGCGGCGGCTATTAATTTTGTTGTTGTTGACAGGGATATCAAAGATCGGTTGAAGATGTCTTTTCAGGGGTGCCTAGTGTTTCGGTATGTCGACGATTACTTGGTCATTTATGCAGACGTTGTGTCCTCTGACACCACCTTTGAAGTTTTGAAAGACTGTGCAGCGCGACTAACGTTTGTGCGGGAAAATCTTTCAAGGGAAGGATTACAATTCCTAGATTGACGGTTGCAGCCTCAGTTCTCAGGTATTTGCCGGGCCTTTCAGCAGAGATTGAAGACACCAGTCCTCTCTTTTACCGGTACTCATTCCAAGTCAGTTATGCATGGCATAGTGAGGTCGCTCTTCAAGTCCTCATTCTCCAAGTCGTGTACACATTTCTCCGAAAGTAGCCGTAAGTTGCAGCATCAGGGGTTCATAAAAGCAGGTTTTCCTGAGAACCCACTTCGCTCCACCCTTGAGATATTCATTCTCAGGCCACGACTTTCGCAAGGTATTGCGAAAAAGAAAGGTCGTTCTGCTGTGGTTCCCTACATGCACAATTCCGCTCACAGTTCAAGATCTATCGCCTCCAAGTTCGACACGAGTGTGGTTTTTTTCTTGTCGTGTACTCCTTAAGCAGATGTGTAAAAAGGCAAATGAAAGCGATAGTGCCAAAGGGTGCAATGTTAAACATGCCAAAAAGTTTGTAGAGTGCGAAGAAGGAAAGGTTGATTCAATTATTCTAAGGTGCGGCAATCAGAACATCGGCTGGAAAATGCGTTACCATTGACTCAGAGAACACAACTTGGAAGCATCAAAAGCTTCAAATGCGTTTTTACACCCAATCGTCGTTCAGAGCCGCACGTGAGATGACTTTATTCCTTAGTTCTTTGATGCTAGAATACTGGGCAGGCACAGCAACAGGTTTTGGAGAGAAAGCATTGAATCATTTGCGTCTGGGACTGTCAACAACAGTATTTTTGCGCCTTCATTATCACTGACAATGACAGAGGTTGAATTCCTAACACCAGAGGTGACAAGATTACTGATACTTCGTCGTAATGCTTGAGCGTTTTAAACTTTTAAATTTATAGTAAATTTCTCTTTCCTTCATCAATGTTTTTCCTTTCCCCCTTTGAAAATGTTGAAACTTTTGGGGGCGGTTTTATATTTTTTGGCATTCTATGTTGTTGCTAAATGAAATACGTTATGTTTACGACCCCGTCCTCGATGTTTTATCTTTTCATGCATTCGTATAAATTCACCAACACGCTCGTTTTTAATTATTACTTATTCAAATTTTGAAACTCTTCCCATCATTTATTTTCTCTTTCTCGTTTTTCTATTTGAGTGATGATGTGCGTATAATATTTTACTTCTTAGTAGGTTGTCTTATACTATGGCATGCATTGAATTTTTGGAGGACGTGGAATTGAGAACTACACAAAACTACAAACATACAAAATGCATCACATGATTCCGTCGCCTAAAAAAATTAGCATGCAAAGCTTTTTTTTTTTTTTAACTTAGGATTTTGACACGGTTGGCAGATAAAGGAAATAAACTATCTCACTTGACATCGCAAAGAAAGGAAGTATGAGCAGGGGTTAATTTCGCGCTTTCTTCTCTGAGTCGCAGAGTTCTGGGGCATCAAAATTTCGTCTCATTTATACTTGAAGCCTTCATTGAATGATATTAAAAACATCGCACAAGGCAAACACAAAGGCAGCCTTAGTCTTTGTTTTTCTTATCTAGACTATAAGTTTCCAAACACCTTTCCCACACATCGTTGTCGTCGACTCCATCCTTTTTAGATCCAATCAAAACATTTTCACAGTCCCTCAGTTTACAAACACGCTGAAATCCTCGCGTCGCGGAAGTCTCTTTTGCGTATCAACGAACCGCAGACACGCAATCGCGCGAGACGTAAACAAGCGGCCCACTCTCGACTCGATAACGGGGACCTACGAATCTGTCGCGGTGATAAGTTCCCCGCACTTTGTTGCGTCCAGCGAGTATCATCGTGCAAGTACACGTCCGGTTATAAAGCCCCCATCGTGGACGAGCCAGGGCCGTGCTCCCGCCAGTCCCCAAAAATAGCGCGGAATGCGTGAGCCCTCGTGCCGCCCCAACGTCATTCGAACGACCATCTCCGCTTTCCCGCGCGCCGCCTGAAAGAACGCAGCAACCTTCGGCGGCGAGGAGGAACAGCACACACGGACATACGATCTTGTTTATTATGAAAGCGGAATTTACCCCCGTCGAAGTGCGACGCCATCCAGGCGCCGCCGCCGGTCAAGGAAGACAAAAGATGTGCCGGACACAGCACGTACTACCGTCACGTGGACTCGGCCGTTCATCGACCACTCAGCTGCGTGTTCGTTTTCACAAGCGTGTACGCGTAAGGTTGGTCCGGCTCGCTATCGCGCGGCCGTCCCCGGCAGATAGGAACTGCGTCGCGCGCGCGCGCCGAGATGGAATTGGCCTTCGTCGCAACGGGTCTCGCGGTTTCGTGCCCCGCCTGCCTATCCGCCTAATCTTGCCCGCCCTTGACCGCGTGTTTCTCGCCGAGTGTACGTTGACGCTTGTTGTTGTTCGCGAGGTGATTCCAACTGAGTGGGGGTTAACGGGCCTTCTCGTGAGAGAGACAGTTATGACTCTGTGCGTGCTTTTTGCTTGAGATGAACCGAAAAAAAGGCCGAAGTCAATCTTGCGTCGATAGAACGCTGCAAAGGACTGCGTTTTTCTACCCGAAGAACTGGCCATTTTTTGTGGACACGTCATGTGACTGTGAGCATTATGTGACTGAATAAAGCGGCGTAGCGTTGAAAATGATCAACGTCGCTGCACGTCTCGGGTGTGCGTGATTGAGCGGGGCTCCTGTTCGGTCCAACTCCGGTTCAAAAGCATAGCATCGTGCGGTTTCGTGAACCTGAGCCTATTCGACGAGCTGTCTTTACTCGACGTGCGTCGTCCTTGGAGGCGCCCGCCCCCAAGGCTAGTTGAGGTTCTGTGAACGTGTTTGAATCCGTTCACGGGAAGAAGTGGGGCAGTCAACCGTGGAGTGCGTCAGTTTTACGAGGACGGCGCTCCATCTTTATCCTGCGGTGGAGCCGTGTGGATGTCAACAGTGGGCGGGTTGAACGTATGATACGGTATCTCCTCTTTGAGCTTGGAAAGATTTTGTTGTGCTTGCACGCTGCTCGCGCGATTCGAAATAGAAGTGACGCCCGTCATCAAAACAAGTCAAGGGCGCAAAACGTTTATCTTTGGCTGCTTTTTACTTTGCCACATATGTCAGTCTTCGCGCACGCACAGGTTCGTCCCTGACCCGAAACAAGTGGATGGTTCGTCTTTCTGAATTTTCTGACAAGCGGATGCTTCAAGGATATTTGCCGGGTATCCCATTATTGTTTTGTGTTCCGAAACAAATTAGACATTTTTTTCCCTGTGGCTACGCTAAAGAGTCGGAGATCATAGGCTTGAGTCTCATTGCTGTCGTTCTTGATAAGGTCAGTCGCCGTACCGAAGTGTCTTTGTTTACCCACGAGTGTTACGCACAGAAAGCTAGTCCATCAATCTTGCGAAGCTTTGACATTGGGTTAAAACTTAAAATCAAATCCCCTCTAATCTGTCTGTCTTTCCTAGTGCACGTTACGCTCCACGGATCAGGTATCTCACTGTACCGACAGATATGCTCCAAATTCCTACATATTTTAACTGTCCAAATCAGTGGTTCTCAAATGGGGGTCCGCGTGCCCTTTGATGTCCGCGAGGGAACTTTAGGGATTCGCGAAGCCGTGAGTCAACTTTCCGGGGGGAGGGGGCCGGTCAGGATGGTGACGACCGATGATGATGTTCACCCGATGGAAGTCCCCCGGGAAGTCGAATAAGAAAAAAAAAAACACAAAAAGTTGTTCGATCCCACTGGACACATTACGACGTTGGTAGGTTTATAATGGCCGGTGTGGCCACGTTCATTTTAAAACAAAACGACAAGTCAACGGTAATAGACAAAACTTCCAATATTAAAACCCATACTTTAGTCCCCAGTCTCAAGAGCCGAATTCCCCCGAGAATCCTCTCGGCACCCCTTTTCTAGACTCGTAGGGGCCTCCTTTCCCTCCAGAGACGGACCAAACACTTCAAATTTCACCACTCCCACGTGGTACACTGTGGTCGGCGAGCTGTCAGCCTGACGCTCCAACCGCCAAATCCAAATTCATTCTAGAGTCTGTCTCTGCAATTTTTCTAGTCTAGCTGGCACCAACAGCTAAATTATTACCTCGCGCAAAAAGCGACAATTTTACACTAAGCGGCGAAATACACCGGACACAAGCACACCCGCTTAAAAGCCACAAGTGCGGACAGAAGTACCTCTCCCCGAGACACGATGTTCCGGCGCATCAAACTGAAACCCAATCCGTTTGTTAACGACCAGGGTCCGACTCGTCTTTGCCGAGCCCCGCGGCTGCTCGAAGCCCCCCGCCCGTGGGGACGGAAGACGCCCAAAAATACAGACACACACACATAGGCAGATAAAAAAAAAAAACAATGCCGACGCAACTGTAGAAAGATAGACTTTTCTAAAACAAATCTTACTTATTTCAAACAAAATCCTTCGTTACTTAACACCGTGCCTCATCAGTCAAGCCCGGCAATAAAAGTTGACTTTTTTTTTTTTTCAGATTGAGAAGAAACGTTCAAATTTTCGGGTGAGTTTTCTCGTGTGTATGCCAATGAGAGAAGTCTACTTCTCACTATTCTATAGTTATATTCATTCATTAAATCATTATCATAAATAACCGATACTCTTTCCTTCCCCTCACCACGAATGGGGTCCTTCATTATCCCCGCCGATCCACAAGGGGTCCGCGAAACATCAGTGGTTGAGAACCACTGGTCTAAATGATAAAGCTAGTCCATCAATACTGCGAAGCTTTGACGTTGGGCTAAAATCAAATCCCCTCACCTCTGTCTGCCTTTCTCTGTGCGTGTGCGTGTGCTCGCGCGCGTGCGCGTGAGTATGTGTGTGCGTGCGCATTTGTGTGTGTGTGTATTCTCAGATATTCACCAAGCTAAGGAGTCGTGAAACGATGTTCTTAGGTTCGCTAAACATTTTTCAAAACGAATACTTGACGTTCTTCAGCTACGAAGTGCTCATTAGATTTTCTTTCTTCACATATACAGCTGCAGAAGAACAAACCAGGGTCGCTAAACTCGTCAGTCACAACTTTCTTCGTGTTATGACATAGCGGGGGGAGGAGCCGAAAGATTGCAGCGAAGTTTTCTTTTCTCACAAACCCGCAGATCCGTATATCTTCGTGACGCTTTTCATTGAAAGGGCGAAAAATCCCTACTACTCCCTAGGCGCCGAGCTAGAGCAGCACGAGAAAGCACGCGGAGACGAACGTGGTTCGTATACGTATAATGTCACGATGAAGATTATCAGCTGCGACCTTGATGGTCTCTAAAAAGCACAGCGGAGGCTTGGGTAATTGCATTCTAAAATCAACACCGTCAAAGTTGATAGTCTGATATCGTTCTTATATCCGCCGATAGAGCAGAATTGACTAAAAAACGTCTCTGCCGTCCCTTTTATTTATCTTGGCCTTTTAAATTTGATCAGAGTGTAGCCCGACGTGGCTAGGTCACTACCAGCCGAGTAGCATTGTCCATCTTTGGACGAATTTCGCTTCCGGGCAGTTGTCCCCCATCAGCGGCAGATAAAATAATTTTATGATAGACTTTCAAAGATTATCCAAACTGGGATTAATTCTGCATTCATCGACTGAAATAAGAGTAATGTCAGTTTGTCAATAATGACGGTGATGTTTCGAGAACGCGAGGGCACCAAGCTTTCATCGTACACAACCAAACTTTTCACCGTCGACTCGACCACGCACCATCAAATTTGTCGCTCACAACTGATCATCCTGATCCTGACGTCAAAGTTATGAACTATAAAAGCACGTCACTGAACGAGCCTGCACACAACGAGCCCTGGCACGAGCCTCTCGATCGGAAGCCTGTCATGGCCGCTCGTAAGTTCATCGAACGCGCCCCGCTTTAATTCCAGAATCTCTAGAACCATAACTTCGAAAATTGCACGCTGTGCTGTTCCTCGTCATCGCTCAGTTGGAACGCCTCTAAGCAGGGTTGTCGAAACAGAAGAACGGGGAGGGGGGCGATTCACCCCCCCAAGTGGCGTCGAAAAAGGGGGCGCAAAGGGCATAAGTGAGGGGGGGGGGGATATCGCCCCAGCCCCGGACTATTGCATTTCAGAGAGTTATAATAAAAAAAGACAGACGTTTACAGTTCTCTGTAATGTCGAATTAAAGTGCAGCTCTTGAGGAGGAGGAGGGGAGGGTATGCCCCTCCACCCCCCACCCCCCCCCCCTTCTCCTATCCTGCTCCCCTCTCATTTAGCAGGGAAACCTGATTGGTGTTAAAATCACGTGACGTCAATTTCCCCACTAAATTTAGTGAAAAAACGTCCCCTAATGCAACGCGCGCGCGGTTACGCCGACGGCGACGCCGCTCAAGCTCGAAACGGGCGCATAAGAGTTGCGCTCTAAAAATTCGGGGGAAGGGATATCCCCCTTCTTCACTACTATCACCCCACCCCCTCTCTCTCTCCCGAAATATTTTTACGGCGCTTCCTGACACCCTTTTTGAGATTGTGTTTGTGTTGGTTATACATTTCTTTTCCCCTTTCCACAGCTTTTTCTCGCCATCCCCCTCGCCCCCTCACCTCTCAGTCATTACCGACGTCTCTATACATAACGCCTGTGGGTGACACCGGTGACGTTTTTAACAGTGGCGAAAGATGAGCTCTAAAACCGCATACACTGCGCACGGCTTCACAATATCACAAAGTTTAATCTTCGCCTCGATTCCGAAGCGAAGATTTTGGCCTCAAATAACTCCTTCCCAAAGTTGTAAAACGTCACTTTGTCGTCACCAATAACTTCCACAAACGACGATCTTGCGACGAGAAAGTTCAGAGTATTTACCGCCCGCCTAGGTACAATCTACGTTTCATTGACTCTATCGCGGCGTAGGGATGTAGGGACACGCGGGCGCAACGTCATCAGTGCAGCCGTTCAATCGGCTGGCCCCACGGTGTTGCTCGCGCGCGCTCCGGTGAAGCTTGCTACAACTTTGTGCCTAACATTCTCGCTGGAATTTGAGCACTGAGAGAGCTTGGATGATTGACATCTCGTCCCGCATGACGCCAACGTCGCGAGAGTCCAATCAGCACGCTCTGCGAACTTCGTGCCCAACTTTGTGTTTGACGAGTTTAGCGATCCAGGAGAGAAAGAAGCAACGTTTACCCCCTCAAACTCCAGCCCGAATAAGAGACCACGAAATCGGGCCCCGATTACATGTGGACAATGCTCATCACAGCCACCGACTGGGGTTGGCAGTGCGCACAGCACGCGTGCTGTGCTCCGGTCATTGTTACACTCTGTTCTCCCTCAAGCTTAGACTGAAGCCAATGCCGCAAGCACGTGAGCACGAGGTCGCGGCTTTGAAATGATCTTCCGTAGAACGAGCACTAATGTTATAAAAAGACATGCCTCAAATCCAGGGACGCGCGCTAGCTCCGTTACCGCAGCGATTGGACACGAGCCACTGCACGGATGTTCACCGAGGCATTGATTGTCACGGGCTCAGGTTGAGTGCTTTCCAAAGATAGGAAACGTGCACAGGCCAATGAGCAGACGACACTCACGTCCACTGCTTACCTAAGCTTTGCGAAGGTGGAGCTTCTAAAGGGGTTTATTTAATCCGTCTACGATCACTGTTCGTTGTTTAAATGCCTAGACTGGGGGAAGGGGGCATTAGTACTTATTAGAAGGACAACCCCCTGCCCTCCCTGTCTCAAACATTTTATGCACTAATTGTAATCAAGCAAAAAAAAAAAAAAACGTTGTGGCGCGTTTTAAGAGTTTTCGCACTTATGTTCGTTTGCCGAACCTGCTTGAATCCATTCCCAATCCTGACAGTGAGGCACTTGTTGTCAGAAACATTTTCAATATGACACTGCCAAACACTTTAAATCACCACATCGCGAAGTTGTAATAAACCGATCTCACTAAACGTTGGGCGCATGCGTCAAGCCGCCATAACTTTAGTTCACAGGAGGCAGGCGCCAGTGCCCGAGACGGCCGTTTCGGGCTCTGACCGCGTAGAGCTCCAGCAAGGTTTTCGCACGTGCACAAAGGCCAAAGTTCCTTCGATGCATTGCGGCAGCGGTGGCGTAATCAAAGTGGCTAGTGAAATCGGTCTATTCGCGCCAGGCGTTTTTGGGCTGTTTATATTTTCTACCTCTTCCTTACTTCGGTCATTTGGGAGCCTCTTTTGGAGAAGCCGAAAATGCATTTTACAGTGTCAAAATTACATTTTGGTGTACAAGCGTTCACCTTGTTCTCATTCATGCCGCTGTAAAATCATTATTGCGTTCATCTGACCAAATTAAAACCAATATTTCTTTTAATGATTTGTCATCCCTGTGTAATTATGCATCAGTGAACAGAAAGTCAGGGTGTAAGTGAGCTGGTGAAGATTAGGTGTAACGCAACCCCGAGACTGCAGGCCATTTCTAAGTTGAACTTAATGCATTAATTGTACTGCATGATTTTTTACTTCTCCCAACACTCAACGACCTGTTCATTAATTGGGCTTAGAAGCCAAAGAAAGGAAACAAAAGCCGTGTTTCAAAATTTACTCGATCTTACTCCAGTGTAAGGGCTTGGTACCTTGACCTTCCAAAACCTACCCGCGTCCAGCGTTTTTCAATCCGTATTGTCACGTGACAGGACCCGTTGGAGTAACTCGGAAAGAGCCCGACTGGTGTGAATATGTGACAAGACTCATCTTTTGTTTAGAAAGCACCATTTCAGTGGCCACATTTGAAACGCATGCTAAATACAAACTTCTTCATGAGCATGCATGCCTGATAATTGCAAGTATGCATTAAGGGCCAAATAAAATAACATTCCACTGATATAACGCTATACTAAGGGTTCAGTGGTTTCGGTGTTTATTCTTTTTTTAAATTCAGGGGTGTTTTTGGTTTTTTTTTTTTCCCCACCGATTCGGTGGTTTTCAGCATTAATTTTTGGTTTCCGACAAAAAAATCTAATATTATCGATTTTTCTCTTGAAAGAGAGAGAGAGAGAGAGAGAGAGAGAGAGAGAGAGAGAGAGAGAGAGAGAGAGAGAGAGAGAGAGAGAGAAAACATTTTTAATGACCCCTAGTTCAGAGTTTTAAGAGGACATCCACGAGGAGGCCAGTAAAATAGGAGTGAGGAGAAGGGAATCACGGAGGGCTGGTCGCACCATCTAATCCTTTCAGGACCTCTTCGATCGCGGCGATGGGATGAAAAGTGTGTCGAAGACGGCACGAGCGTGTTGATTATCCGTTGGAAACAGCCTCTCTTACCACGTGGTGGGTCGGTGCCTGGAAGGGAGGGCGGAAAGTGTAGAGCGGATGAATGACTGTGCATGGAGGCAGTGCCAGTGTGTTGAAGGAAATAGTGCACGGACATAAAATTCCCCAATTTTCAAGGAACATACACGTGGCTCGAATACTTGGAACATGTCTCCGTACCGATACTAAAAGAAACCAAAATAATGTGTGTGGTACCGAGGGCCCAGGGAGGTCGGTGGCCGGGAGAAGCGCGTGCCACCGTTCGGAACGGTCACAAGTTTGATGAGCTCCCGAGGAGCGTCTGCAACGGCGTTCACCGGCCGTGCTTCATCTACTGAAATGTCTCAGGAATCCTACCGAGGGGTTCTGCCGTCTCTGCCCACAGGTACCGCAGTTTTAAACTCTGTATTTGCGAATTGTGACACCTCCGGACGCCCATACAAGATAGACGATTTTCGAACACAAATGGAACGCCATGGCGTTCTACAAGATTTGATTGGAGCTGGCCAGTACCAAATGAACCATGTTTGGCTCTTCACGTTTAACCCTTTGACTGCGAAGAGGAAGTTTCTTGCGGCAAAAAAAAAAAAAAAAAAAAAAAACTGGTCGTGAAAGAAAGACGTTGTTTGCTCATCGACCCTGACAAATGCGAGGTCCGACTACGACTGCACTGGACACCGATTCACATAAGCGACGATGCAGTACGGAGGGCCCTGGAGGCTTACGGGAAGATAAACGAAGTGTCATGGGACACGTGGAGGGTGGAAGGATTCCAGAATGTTCAGACGACAACGAGATTTGTTAAAATTAACCTCAAGGAGGGCACAACAAAAGATCACCTCCCGCACCAGCTGGTTATGTTCGGCAGCAAGGTCCTGGTCGTCATTTCAGAGAGGGCACCACTCTGCCTCCGATGCAAGAGGACAGGCCACATTCGCAGAGAGTGCCGAGTTCTCCACTGCGACAAGTGCAATCGTTATGGCCACGAGCAAGAGGACTGCATTCGAACATATACCACCGTGATGCAGCCTGCTCCTGGGGAAGACAACTCGGAGTTCTTCATCGATTAAGAAGAAGCTGAGAAAGGCGAAGACGACATTCGACATCCAGTCACTACCGGTGACCCAAATATTACAGACGGACGACAAGAACACCCAGTCACTACCGGTGACCCAAAGGTTACAGACGGACGACAAGAACACCTAGAACGGAAGAATGACACCACCTTGTCAAGTTGTCCAACTGGTCGTGAAAGAGACCCTGCACGAGAGGACGACACTTTGGCGTCTAATTGCCAAGCTGGTCGTTAAAGAGATCTATCCCGGAAGAACGACACCATCTCATCTAGTCCTCTGGCCGGTCGAGAGGGAGACCTAGTACGGGAGAGCGACACCATCTTGCCAAGTTGCCTGGGAGCTGATAACCCTGCGGCTGGGAGCATCAGTCCAGACGTCGACGGTGCTGCCTCGGACCCCTCAAAGGGGCCAGTTAACGAAGCCAGCTTGCATGAGCGATCACCTTTCGGACATCACGTCCGAAGACGACCTGGAAATGGATGACGGCGCTGACCCTTCAAAGAGGCCTTTGGACCTCGTAGAGGAGGGGCCTGACTGGACTCCAGTTCACGGGAGGAAGAAACGGTGCAAGCCCCGCCCTCCCCCAGGCAATGGACGAGAGCGAACCTCGTAGAACGTGGTTACTTTCTGGTTACATTCAAACTGCGAAAGCTTAAGGTCATGTCTTTCTTAGTTCCATTTTCTCTTTACCATGCAGTGCCAGTTGCAAAGTTATGCTTGATGTAACTTCCATGTGAGGTGGTTCATATCTCGCTTTCCAATGCACGCTTCCTGCTCCAATCCCAACAATGCTTCCGACTAAAAAACTGGCCCTTACACTAAAGGTTTAACATTTGGAACCCTCAACATTAGAGGATTAAACTCTACTCGAAAACAGTACCAGCTGCTACGTTTGCCACACGACGAGCAATTATACTTTTTGGCCTTACAAGAAACAAAAATGGCGGAGGAAGAGCAGGTGACGAGGGCGTTACTGCCTTTTCTTACCTCGTACGAGGTATGCGTAACGCATGCAGTTGGCACTGCAGGTGGTTGTTTTTTATTCCTGAAAAAGTCTGTTCCCCTTTCAGACGTGAGTGTCATTACCGATAACCAGGGGCGTTTTATTTTGTGTGACTTTAATTTGATGGAAGAGCAGTGGAGAGTAATTTGCATCTATGCCCCTTGTAAGGTTAGTGAACGGGAGGCATTCTTCCGAGGGATTTCACATTACATTAAATCTGATCGGACCACTATACTTCTAGGCGACTTTAATTGCATTTGTGAAGCAAGAGACAGAACTCCATTACGCGCGTAAGTGATTCTAGTGCAAATGTCATGAGTGAATTAATCGCTGAGAATAATTTGGAAGATGTTTTTTTGCATTTCAAAAAGTATAAAGAATATTCAGTTCACACATTTTCAGAAATCCTCTCACGCAAGCCTTGACCGCATTTATTTTTCTAGCGACATTGTAAATAACATTGGATCTTATCACGTAAAACCTGTGTTCTTTAGTGACCACTGTCTCGTAAATGTTACAAGTGGAGAAAACCAAACCCCTAGGTAAAAGTTTAACTGGCGATTGTGGAAGTTGAACGCAGGCCTACTTAAAGACAAGACATTTGAAGCTGCAGTGGACGATCTCCTTGATAAAATGGTTGAGCAAAGCGGGATGTGCCCCTTAGAACGGTGGGAGCGGTTCAAAGAAGAGGTTAATATGTCAGCAATCGAAAGATCGAGCACGCTCAAGTTTTACGCCAGGGCAGAAGAGCGAAATCTGCAGCACAATTTAGAGGCCCTCAGTGAAGCAGAATGCACGAACCCTAGTCAAGGAGTAAAAGACATAGAAAATATCAAAGCACAACTCGAACACTTTCAGAAAGCGCGATAGGAAGGTGCTGTGGTCCGCGCAAGAACGCAAAGGTTTCTTTGCGGCGAACAACCTACCAAGCAAGCTTTGATAGCTGAAAAAAGATATGCAATTTTTAAAAAAATAACCGAAATCGAGAAGAATGACACCCTCATCGCGGATAGCACAAACATCGAGGAGGCGTTTCTAGAACATTACCTTCGGATATTTTCACTCACTTCAGGAAGGCGCGATTGTGAAATGAAAGACCTCCTGTCTCTTATGCCGAGGCTAGACGACAACACGCGGGAATGTCTGGAGGAACCCATCAGCGTTGAAGAAGTAAAAAGAGAAATAACCGACCTGCCCGTGGTTAAAAGGCCAGGCCCTGACGGACTTTGTTCAACTTTTTACTAAAAATTCAAAAGTCGGCTCTGTCCCATTTTGCTCGCTGTCATCGAAGAATCTATAAAAGAAAAATATTGCCGCTGTCTTTCATGAGAACTCACGCGGTTTTAATTCCAAAATCTGAGGATATCGCCAAGTTGCGTCGTGTAGCGGGCCATAGGCCAATAGGTCTCTGCAATGTAGATTATAAAATATTTGCAAAAAGTCTCAATAGAAGGCAGCAGCAAGTAATATGCCAATTGGTAGGCGATCATCAAACATGTGGTATAAAGGGTAGAACAATACAAACAAATATTCACGTAACCAGAAGCATTCTAGACTGTTGTACCGATAGAGAAGATCAGATTGCCATGCTACAGATTGACCTCGAGAAGGCATTCGACCGTGTGCACCATAAATTTCTCTGGGCCATTTTGCGACATGCTAATATTGGACACGTTTTTTATGATGGAGTGCGAATGGTATATCAGAACTGTTCCACACGACTGAGAGTAAACCGTAGCGTAACTGAGAGCATTCCCGTACTGTCTTCAGTGCGACAGGGTTGCCCCTCTCACCATTGTTGTTCGCACTTTATTCGGAACCTCTCTGTTTGAGCGTTGTGAACAACGCGAATGTACAAGGTTTTTCTGTTCAACGCGCTCGAAGTCAAGGTATTGGCGTACGCCGACAATGCTGCAGTTTTCTGCAGCAATAAAAGAAGTGTGACCAACGCTATCGCATTGGTTAAACACGTTTGCGACGTTAGTGGTGCGGCTGTAAATCTAGAAAAATGCTATGGTTTTTTGCACGGCTCATGGGCTACAAAGCCATTGGAGTTTGAAGGAATAAAATGGGGCTTGACGCCTACAAAATACCTTGGTACGTACCACTCCAGCATATGCACAATCCTGGTGTTTACTGGTCCGAAGCAACAGCCGAACTGAAACGGAAGGTATCACGCTGGCCGAACCGTGACTTGTCAATTTTTGCGTGGGCAACGGCCTGTAACATCTTCCTTGTCGCCAAGCTTATGAATGTGCTTTAAGTGTTGCAATGTACTCGAAGTAGTATGCAAAATTTCCATAGAATATGTGCTATATTTATTTGGAAATCGAGCTGGGAACCGATGAGAAGAGATAGCCTTTTCCGTCGCATCCTTTAGGGGGACTGGGCCTTGCACACCTGTTTGTACGAAAACTTGTTTCACGATTCCTTTTTCTACGAGACATCGAACAACCATTTATGCGCCCTGTCATTCCAACAAAATTGGCGTGGCACTTGCCTACTTTTTTGGTCTCAAGCTGCGGGGAGCAACCATCCAAAATAGGAGGTTTTTTCAAGGAGGTTGTCGATACGTACAATTTTTTGTCAGTTCGCTTTTCCAGGGACTTTGTGTTATCTGTAAATAGGAAGGGCGTGTCCAATGCCCTGTAAGACACACTTTTTCCAGAGCCCTTGTATCGCGCAAAGTATAGACAAAGCCCTGGCCAGGATGTTCTTTGTCGTGTTAAGAAAATGGCGATCCCGCTGCGTGCAAAAAGATTCTTCTTTAAACTTCACACCTCGACCCTCCGAGGGAAAGCATGGCTCCACGAGAAAGGAATTTTTGTTCCTTGGACCACCGACTGCCTACTGTGTAAAACGCCTGAGACCATAAAGCATGTATTTATTTTTTGTTTTGGGACGTGTTACAGAGGACATTAAAAAGGACTTAGAAATAACGTCACAATCGATTCGTTTTCTTCCAACTACGTCTCATGAACTTGTACCGTACGACCTCATAATGCTAGTTGGTCTATACAGTATTTGGTGCTCCAGGATGGCAGTTAGAAACGCAGACCTTAACCCACGGCCAGTTGAAGCATACTTTGTGGAATTTGTAACACAAATACGCTGTACCTACACGGATCAAGATGACCTGCCTCCGTGGGTAAAGAAATGTGAAAAACTATGTGAAAACTCTAAACGTTCTTAATGATATGTGCTAAGCAAATGTATATGTAGCCTGAACATGTCGTTGGTGAATAAAACTGTGATCAAGACAAAAAAAAAAAAAAGGGATCGGTAGCCGACTGGTCTAGCGCACATCAGCTCAGAGCACGTTAAGCGAAAGCTCGCGCTGCAGAACCCGGGGATCCTGGGTTCAATCCCCACCCTGGATGAGCATCGTACCGGCGTGCGGTCGTGTATCACTACTGCGTGGTGCACGTTAAAAACCTCAGGCCAGCGGTTGTACCGCACTGGCTAAATTTTTCATCTACAGCTAAGACACTAGACGCCTACCGAGGCAGACTAACTTCCGGCTGAATAAACATGCACACAACAATTTGCTTTGTTGTGGTACCGAAGAAAATAACAGCTTCGAGGGCGGTTCATTGGGGGTTGTGTTCGGGGTGAACTGAAATAAAGCCGTACATAAACATTTCTTCCCGTGCAGCTTGAATTTTTCCCCTTCAAGGACAGCTAGAATTCGGGGTTTATCGCTATTTCTCCAATTTCGGATCAAACCAACTCGGGGACTAATTTTCAGGGTTTATCGGTATTTACCAAAAACACGGACCCCTAGCTTATACTCGAATAATTTCGAATACATAACTGAATGACTTGTTAATGTTCTGAAAGTTGCAACTAAATTGTGCATTTATGTATTTATTTATTTATTTATTTCTAGCCTCAAAGACAAAACAAGCGCAAATCTGTAAAAAATATTTTTTTATACTTTAATTATGCACATAAACGGCATGTAATTGCCTGTGGACATAGATTTAAAAAGATTCCAAATCATAATGTGAACAATAAACAAGCCTTGTTACATAAACAAAACAGGTGAATTAGGTAAGGTGGTGGATCACTAAGGCTAATATAACTTGAGAAATGTTTTTTTATTTAGGGTGCTACCGAAAAGGCAAAGCTATCAGTAGAATGGTAAATGAATAAGGAATCTGACATGAACATGAAACCAATAGTCGGGGGAATTCTTAAATCATCTTGATATACCAAAATATTCTTAGAATTGTGCGCCTGTTTAGGCAGCTGTAAGTAAGTCAGCTCCAACAGGCCTCTGATGACTGCGCTGTAGACGAAAAATTTAGCCAGCGGAGTACCCCTGTTAACCTGGTGTTTTTAACGTGCATGACGCCGTAGTGATCACACCGACACACGCCGGTATGCTGCACATCCAGATCGAAACGGCCAGTGGCGGGGATTCAACCCAGGATCCTTGGGTTGGGCAGCACGAACTTCCACGCCTTTTGTACCCTGTCAGGCGACTTTATTTCGTCGTTTGTACCTTTGAACGTTTCAAAAAGATTTCCTTCTCGCCTTGAAAATATTATATAAATGATTGATTATATTCACTAATTGATTGATTGATTCGCCGCACGTGCTTGCAGCCATTGGTGTCCAAAATATCCTTGCTTAAATCTCAAATAAAAAAAAAAAACATTATTAAGGATGGATATATCTTGCCAAGGCATCGCAGACTATTATATATACTTGCTAAATGCCGCGGTTCTATAAACATACACAAAGTTTCACGTTTTTGCAATTCCTGAACCGTGCTTCAAGCCATCCCGTTCTGAGGAAGTGCGCTTTTCCTAAGCATGCGGCTGCATTGCAGCAAAGCGAGAAGCCCAAAACGCAGTGACTGATTTGCGGCTGTTGCTTTTCCGCAGTACTCCGCTGCCTGGTAAAAAACACGCAACAAAGCTAAAAAAAAATATTTTTTTTTTAAAATTGGGATGTGTGTATGTTTATACAGCCTAGAACTTAGTCTGCCTCAACGGGCGACTAGTCTCCCAGATGTAGATGAGAAATTTATCCAGTGAAGTGCAACCGCTGGCCTTAGGTCTTTAACGTGCACCACGCAGTAGTGATACACGATCGTACGCCGGTACGATGCTCATCTAGATCGGAACGGGCCCCAGGGGTCGGGATTGAACCCAGGACCCCTGGGTTCTGCAGTGCGAGCTTTCGCTCCACGTGCTCCGAGCTGGTGTGCGCTAGCCCAATCGGCCACCGATATTTTTCTCCTTTTTTTTCTTCTTTTTAATACATTAAAGACTGCGCTAAAAATTCAGGTTACAAAGTGATAAGGTGAAAAAATGACTAAACACACAGTGATAGAAATAAGGTGAAAAGTTAGGATTATTGTCTTCCTGAGCCACAGTCCTAGAGCACCACATTTTCACTCATTGCACTTCACAGACACTAACAAACAACGTTCCCAAGTACGCAATAATCTCAACCATTTCCAGATACTAAAAATCTGGAAAGTCTCAAGCACGCATCAAAAAGGGAGACCATTCAGGCACTGGTTGGTAAGCTTTGTAAACACTTTTTACTTAAAAAAAAGGATTTAGTGGTGCGTGGTGTGTCTGCATTCCTATCAATCATCCGGCATCTCCAGAGGTTGTGCAGGCCGATCAGCATGCATAAATCTTAAGGAGTGTTTGTTTCGGTAAGTACGCGTAGAAAATGAATACTCTGGTCGGTAAAGTCAATGTCCTTTTTAAGAGTTCGTTGAAGGACATCCCGGAAGAGAACGGCATCTGTGCCGTTTGCTTCTTGGATGTCCTTCAGCGAACGCCGAAAGCGAACGCCAAAAGCGAACGCCGGCTTTCGGCATTCGCTTTCCAAAGGCGAGTAGAGACAAAGGCCGCTAGGGCTTTGTGTCTATACCACGAATCACTCCAATCTGACGTCCCCGCGCGCTCTCGTCCCCCCTCTTTCTCAGTTTCTACCCGTATAAGCCATGTCTTGCGCCATGTCTTGCGTTTCTTAAAGGGGCATTGCAAAGAGACGAGGAAAACCAAATGCTGCTTCGAAGGGCGTGCCTATCAGTGCCAAACAGGAGCGTACAGTGACGACATTGGTCTTGAACGTCGAATAGTGACGACATAGGATTCGAGAAGGTAGGACTGGCTGAATAGGGGCCCGTGACCCCTTCTGATCCTTTTAAGCGCGTGATTCTCACTCAAAAGTTTTGCTTGGAACACCCGTAGATCGGTGGGGCGTTCGCGTCCCCATAACTGGATGTCAGTTCCAACAGTTAGGAAGATCGCGCATGGTTGTCGCACGGTATTGTCATTTCGGTTCTGTATTGGTTCAGACCAATCGCGTAATAAACAATAGATATGTGCTAAAGCTTCTGAACGTATTTCACCAATTATGTTCAAAATATTTCAAATTTCTTCGTTATATATGTATATATATATTGCATTTTTTTTTGTCTAGTATTCTGAGCATCGTCCTTCACTAAGACTTTGGTATTGTGGGAAAGTGAACTCGCAGTCCCTTTTGTTTTCGAGTGTGTCATTAAAACGCTGAAACAGGACGAAGTTAGTGTGCTTTGAGGTATCCGGTTCGATTGAGGGACTCGATATGGGGAGGAAATCGAACAGCAGTGGTGGAAATGCCACGCCATTCGTGCCAAACTGCGCCAGAACGAACAACCTGCTACATGCTGCTCCAAAGGTTGTTTTGTGCAAAAGTTTCGCCATGTCTGTGTCAAAAAGAAACTGTTTTCGAAAAAGAAACTGTAAGTGTCTGGCACGTAACATTATTGGCGATGCCGTTAAAAATTAAGAAAGTACTTTTTCTTTTTCGAATGCCTAAGTACTACGTGCGAAGAGTAGGGTCACGCAAATATTCGAATTTTCGGATAGAAGTTTTATTTAAAACGCTATTTGATATTCTCTTCGAAATGAACTGCGATATTCATACTTTTCAAAGTGTTCAATAGCGGTGGGTTAGCCACCTTGAGTGCGCTTCTCCTGAAGCACCGCTGCACTGCGGAGAAGCAATACCCGCGGAGCTGACAACGCGATCTCGCGATGTCAGCTCGTTGGCGCTCGTTGGCTCGTTGCTCGCTGGTGCTCCTCGCTAAGAGGGGGGGGGGGGGGGGGGAGTCATATCTGTAGGGTGCAACGCATATCTGTAGGGTTTAACGCGTAAACGCGCTTATGCTAAAAGCACACATTTAAAGTGGTCTGGTGCACGCGAGCGCCCGGTTCATTAAAAAGAGAACAATAAAAAACAGGAAACATTGTGATTGTTGGTATTTACATTGTAGTGAAATCTTCCAAATTTAACTGCGAATATTATGCAAGAGTATATGTTAGGCAGCTATGTTCTAACAACCTGTGTTCATTATGTGTGCTCTTTTTTTTTTCTTTTTAATTTTTGATTTAGAATTGAAGGTAATATTTCCATACAGCAAGAAGATTTATAAATCCCCTCAATTTGGTATTGCTGGGCTTCTTTATAGGTTTAGTTTTATGTAATATCTCGGTTACTTGCCATCCTATGTAGGTATTGCAACGCTCTGAGGCCACAATCTACGACTATAGCTAGATTAAATTTACCAGAGCTCATAAGTGGGCAATTAGAAGCTTGGAAACAACCTTTGCAAGTTGAGCTAAATTTTTGTTTAAACAGGTGTAACAGTAGTGAAAGGTGCAGCAACTATTCGATATACGATTCAAAAATATTTGGCCACAACCACTATTCACTTTAAAATTGCTTCGAACCCGATATTCATTATTTGCACATGCCTAACGAAGAGTTATCGATTTTTGTGGGAACGGTGCTCACATCGATCGCAATGAATTGCTAGCGCTATTCATTGTGATCGGTTAGAGTTCATAGAGCAGCTAAGCTTCGTTTAGCTGTTCTATGTACAGTAGCAGGTAAAATACGAGCAAGAGCGGCGTGATACAAACCCTACAAAATAGGCGAAAACATATTTTTACGTCAAACAGACATCTGCAAAATTACCGCCATATGATTGTTCAATAAATAAATAAATGCATGTTTTCAGATAAGATCGAACAACCATGTCCGACGACCATTTTTAATTTTGATGAAAAAATGAAAGACTTCGCTGGCTTCGTGCCCAGAAAACAACTAATCTTTGTTCTCGAAAAAAAAAAAAAATGTATTTGAGAAAAAAATTTATAAGCACCCTCTTAGTCACGTGCGCATTTTGCGAATCGCGTGATGTTGGCATTTCGGGCGGCTTCTAAAAAAAAAAACAAAAAAAAAAAACTGTTTTGGTTATTGGTCTAGAAATTTTTACTGACACATTAGGCATAGGAAGGATTAACAGAAAATGTTAATCACCGAGTATTAGGGTCGCTGTTTTTAGAAACAAAATCGCAAATATGGCACATTGCGCAATAACGCTCTGAATTAAAATTGTTTTCTCCGTATCTATAAAAGTATTTTTAAAAATGCTTCGAACCCGATATCCATTATTTGCACATGCCTAACAAAGAGTTATCGGTTTTTGTGTGAATGGTGCTCACATCGATCGCAATATATTGCTAGCGCTATTCATTGTGATCGGTTAGGGTTCATAAAGCAGCTAAGCATCGTGGTCGGTTAGGGTTCATAGAGCTTCATAGTTCATCAAACTTCGCCAGTGTGTTATGGATCCGAATCTTAAAAGACTGAAAACTGAAAATTTCTAACATAATTTGGACGCGTTTGTTTAATATTAGTATAAATAGTAATTGAAATTAAAAACGATAACCTTTCTAAAAAATAAACTCAAATGTAGACAGGTTACTGATTTTGAAATAATTGAAAAAATGAGTTTAAAATTAAGTATATCTTAATATTTCTTTTTTTTTTTCAGATCAAGGCTCATAATCTCTCATATCAGGCCATTAAAAATGCTTTGCGATATTTTTGTATTTTCAAATTTATAGAACGCTAAATATACAGAATTGCGGTAACGGGAGTAGAAAAAGATAGGGACGTTGCTGATGAAGAGAAAGCACTGTGACAGGAGTTCGTGAAAAATAAGAATTCACACAAAAGATTATGGATGAGTTTGAAGCACAAGTCAACAATTTAAATACAGATTTCTCGGATCAGTGAATTTCGGAGCCTACCCTTCGTAGGGAGGCTGGGCTGTTGACGACGAGGTTTAAATAGTGATAAGAAAGAACACATGTTTAAAGTGGTACTATTTAAACGAGTTTAATGAATCAAGATCCTGTGCGCAAATTCGGCGCTTGTTGCGTGCATTCTACCTGCCGGACGCTGACCTGAGTCTGCCACGGCGCTCTCCTGGCACTCCGAGGAGGAAATTTTTTCTCTTCCCGTTTTGCCTGTAGCGATTACTGTTTGTTTCTTCTCAGTGGCACCGCAAGCTCGCGACGTCGATCTGCTTTTCGCAGCCATAGGAGAGTTTACTTTCAAAAATATTTCCTTTCCGCGTCTACTGTTCTTGCTACAGACAGCTGTGGTTGCGACGTGTCGAACCGCGTACACTGCCTCAAGTGGGACTGAATTCCACGCACAGCAGAAACAGAGTTTGACTCCCTTGCTTTCGTGTCCCTGAATGCTTTGACGTCAGCTTTCGGGAGGTGGATCAGTTTCACGTTTGGCAGTTTAGTGTTCAGTGTGGCAACCATCTCTGACGCCGACTTAATCACCGACGTGGTGGGCCCTCGGAGGTAGTAGTAGTAGTTAGTGGTGAGGGTAGCGGAAAGCCGGAACATGTTGGCCACTCCTTTGGTGGGGGCGAGTTAGTTCCGGAGAAGGGAAGGGGATGAAAGGAGAGATCAGAAAAAAGTTAAAGAAAGAAGGGAGGTAAAGAAAAAGAACGGGTTGAAAAGAAAAGAGAGAAAAAATGGGATGAAAAGGGATCAGAAAGAAAAAGGAAGCAAGAATAAAAAAAAAAAGAACGATTGGTCAGCAGTTCTTGTGACTCGATTGCTGATATGTTGCCATCGCTCAGTGTGTGTCAGACACCAGGGTTAGAGGCGGTCAAATAAACTGGTGTCCTCCAAGAACTTGAACCCTCGGAGGTTGTGCAACGTTGCCTGGTGCTTGACAAGACCCAAGATTCCATCGCAGGCACTCTTGTCATGTCCAGTTGAGGAAAAAACCCACTTTGCTGACGTGCACTTGTTGCTCTGCAGCTCGTGTATTTGGTATTCGTTCTTAGAGTGGCATGCTGCACCATCACTGACGTAAGTCACGTGAGCAAACACTGGAGTCTTGTTCTCATGCCACTCGAGCACTTTGCTAACAGCCTAGCATACGTGGGCGGAGTCGTGGCACATGGGGTCACTTATGACAGCAGAACTGCGTTTTTTTTTTTCTCTCGTAGTGATCATGCAGGTGAATGTGGAGACTTGACTCTTTTTCCAATGGTACGACTGGATTTGCTCGGGCAGGACAAGCGGATTGCGGTGCCCTTTTTAGCTGGCAATCCCGTGCCATCTCGCGTGTTGACTTAGGCCACAGACTCCCGGCGCAATAAACAGAGGAGTGTGAGCAGAGTCCTCTCTTTGTATTGTGTTCATGGATGTGATACCCCACACCGGCCTTTGAAAACAAAAAAAAAAACAGTTGGAAGAATCGAATCTCGAGAAATTGGATTTCATGATTCTCCAAACCGCTGTCGTATAAATTAAGTTACATACAATCTCAGTCAAACGCAAACTTTTTTTTTTTTTTTTTGCTTTGTGCAGTTTTTAACGGCGGCGGATCTATTGGCGCTCATAGGTGGCGCAGGTTCATGTTCTGCCGCGCCCTACCTCCTATACACCAACACATGTTTACAAACAAACCGGAGCGCCCCTAGCGGACGCCACCGGCGCCGCGCATGCGCGATGGGGGTGTGGGCAAGAAGCCCGCCGTCGCCCATAAACAAACCAATGAAATGCGATGTTGTCGACGTCGGTGTGAGTCCCTTTGCCCTTTTTCGCGTTCGAATTGTTGATCCTACGTCTTCCTGGCGATGTCTGACTACTTGAGCGGCGTCAGCGAAATTACCGAGGCTCGTTACACCGCAAAACTTCGCTTGAATAACGTGACATGTGGCGATTCATTCCGTGTGGACGCCGCAGTATGTACGCTAAAGCCTGATTCGCATGATGAGATTTCGCTCGCAATTTTCAGTCGCGACGCCGCTCGGGCTGCAAAAGCGTGAACCGGAGCTGAGATAGTCGACGTCGATACTGAAAATCGCAAGCAGAATCGGACCCAGTGAATTAGGCATAACAAGTTGGTGATGGTCACTGGTAACAATGATCAACATCTCCTTGTATCTACTGTTTACATCGAGCCTGCTTACCAACCTTCAAACTTTAATCTTTTGAGGCCTGCACTTCTTATTGCAAGTACCGGGCCAACATTTGGTCTATGGGCCGGCGTGGTCTAAGAGAGCACACGACAAGCAGAAACGTTTGAAAGAGCTGACGACAGTTCGAACGATCAGGCGGCCGTTTGAACTTGGAGACGCACTGAACGTAGTCCGCAGGTGGTCCGCACAACTTGACGGTTTACTGGCGTTCATGTTGGAACAAAACAAATAAATCGGATGACCACATGTATCCGTGAATTCAACCCAAAGTGCTTCCCGCCCAAGCAATCGTTGTCCGACGGCGTCTGCTTTTCTCTTTTTACAGCATATTGTAACGAAGAAAATAGGACTTCTCTTCTCTCCGTTAATGAAAGATTACTGATGCAATCAAACAACTGTTTATTTAACGGATAGGATATAAAATCTTTTAACACAGATATGGCCAATTCGTCAATAAATGTTGGGGGAATAATCCCAACCTAAGGAAACTTTCCCTGCCGTCCTCCTTGACCACACACACCCTCAGCGGGGGCCCCGACCACAGCCAAATTCGACAAACAAGGTTCCACAAAGGCGGGCGAGCCGAACTCCTCCACAGCTAGCGGGCGGACGGCTCCACAGCCGAAGGGGGGTCGGACGTGCAGGTTGGTTTCCAGAGGCAGGGAGATGTCCAAGGCTTGGTATCCGGGAGCCAAGTCCTTACGGCTGGCTGGCTGGCTAATACGTTTATTGGATATCTGCCTTCTGGCTGGAGGGCCTCAAGGTAGGCAGGGGGATAAGGGAGGGGGGGAAGTGATGGGTGATGATGATTAGATGAACCTACCGACCCCGGAGGATCGGAGGAAGTCGATGAGTGATGCATAAATGAGTTTCTGTTCCGCGTTCACAGTAGTGTTCGGATGAGTCCACTCCAAAAAAGAGCGTGGGCGTAAGGTTCCTGGGAGGTCGTGGATCGCGGCCTCCCGCGCTTGCGCGTATCCAGCACACTCCCACACAAGATGGGAGCAGGTGGCCGGAACGCCGCACTGTTGGCAGTTTGGATCGGGGCCGATGTCTTGTGGATCCGCTGGGTGGTGTAACCTTGCCAGCCATACTGGTGTCATCATAGTTCTTGTTTGTAGCCGGTGTAGTGCCACCCGCTCCCACCGTGGAAAGCCGCGCGGGATCGGATGAGGGTTGGGCGGTAGAAGCGCGGTGAGGCGCGCCTTGCGTGCGGTTTTCTCTGCGCGCTTCACCTCCGAGAGATCGAAGTCGTCCTGGGGCACCTCCCGTTGAACAGACGAGGGAACCGGGCCTTGTGAGAGCGATCTTGCTTGTAGCGCTGCCCTCGCGGCCCCATTCGCCCGCTCGTTCCCCGGGATGCCTTCGTGGCCTGGGAGCCACGTAACGCTGATGGCTTGATGCGCCTTCGCCTGGCGCACCATTGCTCGAATCTCCGCAATAGTAGGGTTGCATGTGTCAGTCCGGCGTAATTCTCGGAGCGCCTCTTGAGAATCCGTGTAAATTCGCGTTTCCGTGACGTCGGTTCGCTTTTGAGTGGCCGCCCTCACCGCCATGAGGATCGCCCGTAGTTCCGCGGAGCAGACGCTCCGGGTGGTTTCTGTAAGCTGCTGCTGCGTGTCGTGTCTTGTGGGGGAGTGCCAGGCGATGGCCGTGCGGCCGTTCTCTGAGCGCGCCGCGTCGGTGTAGAACACCTCTACGTGCCCCTCCAGCCCGCCGACCTCAGCCAAATGGATAGAGGCCTGGGTGACCCGTCGTTCCGGCGCGTCGTGCCCTTGGTTTCTGGGTATTGGTTTGGCGACGACGACCGCCTCCGTCTCCCACGGAGGCGGAGGTGTCGGCATCAGTGGTCCTTCGATGAGAGGGGCGCGCCCACTCTTGGTTAGGATAATTCTTCCTTGTGGGGTCCGGGACAGGCGCTGGGCTTGGCTAATGCGCATTTCGCCCGCGATCTCTCGGATGGTGTTCATTTGTGCGACGCACTCGAGCTGCTCCACCCGCGTGAAGCGGGGGAAACCCGTGACGATCCTCATCGCCGCTCGATTCATGGTGACGAGTGTGGCCTCTTGCTTCCGATTGAGGCGGAGGAAGTTCAGGCCGTACACCACCTTGGAGACAAGAAGCGTGCGCACGAGATGGCGTAGTAGGTCCTCTTGAGCTCCCCAAGCTTTGCTGGTAATTGCTCTGAGGAGGTCCAGGCCGTCCTTCCAATGTTTCTTGACTTGCGTAATCCACGTGGATGCCCTTCTGTTCTTATTAAAGGGGACGCCCAGAATCTTTATATTATCTGTTGGTGTGATGGGGGTACCTTCTACGCAAAACTGCATGTCGGAGCTGGAACTCCTGCGTTTGGCGGGGATGACCATGTGCATCGTCTTGTCTTTGGAAAGTTCGAATCCGGTGTTGCAGGTGAACGTGGTGACTATGTCAAGAGCACTTTGCATGTGGCGCTGCTGGTCGGTCGCATTTCCGGTCGTTGTCCACAAGGTGACATCATCCGCATAGATGGTATAGCAGACCTGCGGGACGGCCTCCAGGGCTTGAGCGAGGTCGGTCATGTCAAGGTTGAAGAGAAGCGGTGACAAGACCGCCCCCTGAGGTACGCCGATGTTGTTGGGCCTCTAACTTCCTTTCGTGTTGCCAATTGAGACCTGGTATGTGCGTTCTTGAAGGAAGGTCTTGATGAAGTTTAAGGGGCGGCCCTGTATGCCTCGCCTCTGAGCAGCAGCGAACAGGGTGGAGTGCGGGACGGAGTCGAATGCTTTCCGCAATTCGATGGTGACGAGCGTTCGAGGCTGACTCTTGAAGAGGCGGCGTTCGTAGAGGTCGTGGTAGATCATTAGCAGACTGTCTTGCGTCGACATGTGTGGTCGAAAACCCGTCTGCATGGGGTGAAGGGCCCCCGCAGTCTCAAGGATTCATTGTAGGCGGGCAGTGACCATGCGCTCCAGAACCTTGCATAGGTTGGATGTCAGGGATATGGGTCTGAGGTTGGCGATGGCATGTGGGGTCTTGCCGGGCTTGGGGATGGGAATAACTGTTGACCGCTTCCATTCTGCTGGTAGTTCGCCTTCCATCCAGACCTTGTTGAAGGTGTCGAGGAGTTCTTTCATAGCCCCACTTGGAAGGTTCCGGAGCGCTGTTATGGTGACTTGATCTGGGCCAGGTGCCGATTTCGCCCTCGCCGAGCTGAGTGCGTCGATGAGCTCCGCCAAGGTGAACGGTGCATCCGCCGGCTGTTCTTGTAGGACAGGCATCCGGTTGTAGATTTCGGGCGGTGGTGGCATTGGTTGCTGAGGAAAGAAGTGTTCCCCAGCTTCTTCCGCCAGTTGTTCCTCCGTGATGTTGAGACGGAGAGCAAGGTTGCTCCCCGTGTTGCGGGTTTTGGTTTTTCCAGCCAGTCCCCTGTAGGCGTTCCAGACTTTAGCGCAGCCCGTCTTGTCGTTGAAGGAGTTGCAGAGCCCCCTCCAGGTGGTGCGGCAAAGCTGGATGGTGTATTTCTTAGCCTTGGCTGTGGCGTGGTTCAAACGAATTTTGTTCCCGAGGGATCTCCTGGCCCTGTACCGGATAAGAAGCGCGAGGCGTTTGTCCCATAGCTTGACCAAGTGTAAGTCGGGTGTTGGCGTGTCTTCCTTCACCTGGTACTCTGTGCGGGCTTCTTTGAGCGCGGACTGGAAGCGCTCCGCGAAAGGCACACCGTCCTGGCGGCTCATTGCGGCGCGGTAGGTGTCCCACTTGGTAAAGGTTGTCCGCCGTCTCGGAGTGGTGCTGATGTGGAGTTTGATGACGATGGGCAGGTGGTCGCTGCCCATGGGATCCGACTGCACGTGCCATTGGACCCGCAATCTTGGTTATACCCACGTCAGATCGGGAGACGTGTCATTCTGGTTGGTGGAGTGTGCCAGTCGAGTGGGTGTTTCAGGGTTGTTGCAGAGCTGGAGATGTGCTGCAACGCAGGCTTTCTTTATGTTCTTTCCCCGAGCGTTGTTGTCTGGGTACCCCCAGGCCGTATGTCGGGCGTTAAAGTCCCCCGCCAGGACAGTATGCCTTCCCCGGACCACAAGACGGTCAATCCAGTCGGCGTCGTTCGGACCCACAGTTGGCCTACTGTAAGTGTTGTGTATGTCAATTATAGTGTCTACGAGCTTGATTTGTGTAGAGACGACCTCGCGCTCGTCTGAACACGCCAGCTCGGAATCTATTTTTGTTTGTGGATGTTTTTTTCTTTATTAAAGTAGCCACGACACCGTAGTTATTATACTTTTTTTTGAATGCTAGGGTGTATGTACGTGTTATATCCCCGTATCTTAATTTTGCCAATGTTAGCCTCTTGGAGGAGAATAACATCGGGGGCGCGATCTTTAAGTTCCAGTAGCCGAACTTTGAGCTCGGGGAGTTTCTGCTGCAACCCGCCGCAGCTCCACTGAAGGATCCATGGTATTGAGTTGGAGTGCTTGTTATGTTTGCGTGAGGGTGTGACCCCCCAAGTGTTCGTGAGAGTGTTTGCTGTTTAGCATGTAACATTACGCGTCTATAAAATCTTATTTAGCGCCTGTGTGATACCGGCCAGCTGCGTCTCCTCTTGCGTAAGCCTCTCGTTCAGGGATCGGACATTGTACTTTAACGCCTCCGACTCTTGGGGCATAAACGCCGGTATGACGGTGGGCTGCTGAGTTCTCATTGCCGCTGCCGCGTAGGACATTCCAGTGTTCTGTTGCGTCGATGCTGCTCCATTGGACTCTGGCTCCTGGCCCCGCTGTTGTGAGGCCTCTGTCCGCTTAGCCGGTTTCCGAGGTGGGATAGCACTCTTCGGACAGTCGTTGCTGGTCCCCAGATGGGCTCCACCACAATTGATGCTTTTAGGGGTTTGCGAACATTCTTCCATGCCGTAGTGCACGGATCCGCACGAGCCACAGCGTGTGAGGTTTTTTGGGCAGACGTCTTTCTTATGCCCGAGTCCATGGCCTTGGAAGCATACCAACAGTCGCGGACGGTATTCGTTTACGTTCAGGACCTCATTCAAGTAGCTTACTTTTCTAGGAAGGGTCCTGCCCTCGAACGTTACCAAAATGGTGTTTCCTTTGCGTCCGAGGGGCCTGGCTGCCACGATGGTGTTGGTCCTGCTGCAAATGTCCGTTGTGAGCGATTCTGGGGCGACGTCGTTTCCCTCTCCTTTCAAGTAGATGATCCCTCGGCACTGATTTCCGGAGAGGGCCTTGTATGGCTGCAACGGGTACACCTCATCTCCTTTGCGAATTTCCGTTACCTTAAGGAGTTTGTCCAGGCAGAGAGGATCCTTTGTCATGATGCTGATAGCGTTGGCCTTTTCATTTCGGCGGATGGTGTACTGATCCGTTGTCTGAATGCCGGCGCGTTCGATGGCCTCTTTGATTTCTTTTCCAGTGTAGGCGCCAACTTCTTTTTTGCCGACCGATCGCAAAACGACAGTTTGCGTTGGTGGTTGCGCGAGCTGCACGAGCTGCACTTGTTTGGGGTGGCCCGATGTCTCGAAGCCACGTCGGCGTTTCCTTCCCGGCGACGGAACCGGCTACTCGGTTTCGTCAATGTCCATCGTCGCCGACGGCGTCAGTGGCGCGCGCGCCAGGTTTTGAATAATCTCTCCGATATGCGCCCGTTCGAATTCTCGGGGTGGCACGCCGCAATCTTGCACCGGCGTGTCACCATCCTGCGTCTCTGGGCACCTCCCGGTGTTGCTTGACGTTGCGGCTCCTGACTGGGTGTGAGCTGTTTCACTGCTTTGTCTATTGTTACCGCGCGACGGTTGTTCTTCCTGTCTGTTACCTGGTTGAGGTTGCGTGCCATTAGGGGACGGCGGTAGGGGCGCGAATTGGGCGAGGAAACTGTACAGTTCCCCTATGAATTGTGGGTGTCGCTCAATAATTGATGCAATCATGCTGAAAGCATGCGTGGGCAGTGGTGGAGGCGTGCCTTGCGGCCAGCTGTCCGTTGCGCTTACTTGAGTTGTCGGAATTCCCGGCCGTGTTCCTTGGAAGCTGGCCCACTGCGGCAGCGGTAGATGATGAGGTATCGTTCCTTCCATGCTGATGCCTTCCAGCACAGCTGAAGCGATGAGACCACCCCGCCCGGGGTGATCTTTGGTCGGAATAAGCTATCGAACGTTTCCGGGACTCAAAAGAACACGTCTGTCACAGTCAAAAGAACGGGCGTTTTTTCTCTCTGCCTTACGGCCCTTCGGTGGCCGCTAATATTGGGTTCAGCAGCATTCTCCTGCCATACGGCCCTTTCAGTCCTTACGGCCCTTCGGTGGCCGCTTATATTGGGTTCAGCAGCATTCTGGGGTCCTCCAGTCCACCAATCAGACCGATTTGTAAGGACCAATCAAGAGGGGTTTTCTTAGCACCAATCAAAAGGCGCGGAGCCCAAAGTAAACATCAGCATGACAGAAACAAGCGCATAGACAAGAAAAACACATTTCGAACAAAGTTCATAACATTAGTTAAAACAAAACAAAGCACGTACGAAGGCACTATAACAAGACCAGGCGCGTACATAAAAAGTCAGTAACCAAAAGGAAGTACGCAAATGCATAAACAACAAAACAAATCCATATGGCACCAAAAACAAACCCCACTCAACACGTGGTAATCATTCCGAAATTCCTCGAACCTGGCTCTTTTTGGTTAACAGCCGCCGACGACCAGAGCTTCAAGAAGAACGACCCGTGGACCCGGGGGCCGTAAACATGTCAAAGAAAGACACGGACCGTGTCACTTGACACCCGGAGCGGGGTTCTTCGTGAATTACTTTGAGGGAAAGCCCTCATCTGCCTCGCGGTAAGGGGGACCCGCGGAGGGGCCCCAAAACAAAGCAAAACTAAAAAACAAAGCCGCGAAGGCATAACTTCGCGACAATATATCCAGATTCTCGGACGAACCGAGCACGTGAAAACTGACCTTCAAACCTTTCTCGACACTTTTAATACGGCCCCAGCCGCGGCGTTTTGACGAGAAGGCAGGTTTTTGTCTGGTTCCTTTCAAAACAACGCAGGAATACACGTCTGGCATGGGGACTTCTGCCCACAGCCCCAGACCGGAAGTGCGCCCGAAGCGCCACCACCGCGCCGTGACGTCACCGAGTTGAGTTCGTGTATATCCTGTTACCACCAAGGTTGTAGGCTGATCTGTTCGCAAAGTCGCTCCGGTTGCTTCCTTTACGTCGCGTAGACGGAGACGCTACACGTCAGCTGTTGAATCATTCACCGCAAGCATGTTACAGGGTGGCGCCTCTCGATCGCTCCGGCCCATTGGCATTTTTGGGTCGGTTGTATGAAAATGTATTACGAATTTCCCCTTCAAAAGTACCGTCCATCTCCGTGCTGTCAGTTTCTTTTTCTGACCACCCCGTAGCATTAGTACGTTTTTTAGAGCGCAGCTCTTAGGCGCCCGTTTCCGGCTTGAGCGGCGTCGCCGTCGCCGTGAGCGCCGCCGTCGGCGTAACCGCGCGGTGCATTGTGGGAAATACCCCATGATGCACCACGCGGGGAGGAGGAGGGGGGTGGATTAGAGAGAGGAGGAGGAAGGGGCGGGGAGGAGGAGGGGGAGGAGGGAGAAGGAGGGAAGAGGGAGGAGGAGAAGAGGAGGAAGGGGAGGAGGAGGAGAGGAGAAGAGAAGCTTGAAGGATGAGGGGAGGTGGAGGAGGAGGAAGAGGAGGGAGGAGGAGTAGCAGGTAGGATGAGGAGGAGGGGTATACCCTCCCCTCAGTACCCTTCCCTCCTCCTCCTCAAGAGCTGCGCTCTAATTCGGCGTTGCACGGTGTCGTAAACGGCTTTCATTTTTAACAAAAATTAAATTGTCAAGAATGGGTACGGGCACACCCCATTTATGGCAACCGCGTTAGCGTCAATTTGGCGATATTTTTCACTTTATAAGTTCGAAGGCACACACATATTGCATTATTTTTTCCCAGATTCGGTTAGTACATATTATAAACGTTAATTTCGGAGAGTATAAAGAATATTAAAGATGGCCTTTCTTCAATGATTTTAAAAATAATGCAAATTTAGTCAAATGCCCCCGTGTGAGCAATTCTTGTAAATTTCTCCCGCCAAGCAGGACAGCAATATTTCATGTAAATATAAACTATATACAGGGCAACACACTGGCAAAGTTTGAAGACCTTAGCTTTTATAGATACGGAGAATACAAATCGTTAATCCAGAGCGTTATTGCGCAATGAGCCATATTTGCGATTTTGTTTCTCAAAACAACGGTCCTAATACTCAGTGATTAATACTTTTTGTCAATCCTTCTTATGCCTAATTTGTCAGTAAACATTTATAGACCCGTAGCCAGAGCAGTTTCTTGGGAGAAGCCGCCCGAAATGCCAACATCGCACGATACGCAAAACGTGCACGTGACTTAAAGGGTGCTTATAGTTTTTATTCGCAAAGACAACTTTTTTCCAAAACAAAAATTGGATTTGTTCGTTTGGGCACGAAGCCAGCAAAATCTGTTGTTTTCATCAAAATTAAAAATGGTTGGTGAACATGGTTGTTCGATCTTATCTGAAAACGCCCTGTAGCGGCCAGGTCCCCTGGAACGCTTTAAATAGCCTCCCAACACTCCAACAACTGCAGTTTTCTCCACAGGCTAACTTTCAAAGAGGTTGTATAAAATTTTCAGACATGAAAGCTCAAAATTGTCTGCTCCAAAAATGGAAATCTCGGCTCCAAAACCCGTTTTTCCCTACAACAAGAACTGGTACAATTCACCACTTGTCAGTTCCACCACTGGAACAGTCACCCCTCTGGCGGTACGCTTCAGCTGCGGGGGCAACAAACTGAATTTTCTTGTTTGTTTTTGATCGAAGAGCTCGAAGATGACGATTCGAAGGCCGCTCTTCGTGCGACCAAAACACTGGTCAAAGCGAAGCGCTCGTGCCCAGACCGTGCAGACGCAGCCGATGCTACAAGCGCGAGCTCCGCGCTTTCAGCGTTCCTGCCAAGCACACTGGCTCGTGCAGTGCAAGTACTATTCCGGGCCACATTCTCCCGCTTGTAACATCGGCTGCGTCTGGACTTAGGCTAAAACTAGGTACAGGCGACGTTCAATTTCTTTGCTGTGCTGTGTTAGTAACACCGTGGTTAGTAACACGGGTTAGTAAACACCGGGCTGTGGGGACAACAAGCTTGATAAAGCGCCCCCTACAGTTCGATATCCTGCCCAATAAGGTTCCTCGACAAGGCCAAACAGCGGTTGCTTCCTGAGCTCTTTTTATATGCTGGTCTGGGAGGGAATTGAGCTACGCTGCATTGCGGCGACGGAGCTTTCGGGCGAACTGTCAGGATTTCCGGCACCCGGAGCTTTCTGCTGAATCCGCACGCAACTAAGTGCATGAAAGCGTTTCGGTCTCGGCCAGCCCACACGCGAGCTCGAAGGGTACATATTTTCGCGCGAGCTTGCTTTCAAAGCCGCCCTCGTATACGCCGAGGCTCAATTCCCCACACAGACCTCCGCTGAGGAATCGAGACGCCGCCGACTGAGGAAGCAATAAATCGCGCGTGGCGCCAAGCTCCAGTCTGACCTTGGGACATGACGAGCGTCAAAACACAAAAGCTGGGTCGAAGCATTGGGGACGCATTTCCGAAGGAAACGAAGAGAAAGAAAAATCAAATGAACGGCTCCCGGGGCGGACGCTGCGGCGCAGTGGCGCCATTTTAGATTCGGTTCCAGCATAAAGTGAAGGAAAAGAGGTCCCGAGGAAACTTTAGAAAAACAAATCGATATAGGCCCTTTTTCCAGATGCAAACCTCGCTGCGCGTTGTCTTCCTTTCCGCGATGGTTTCGACGGGAAATGAAATTGCCGTAGTCTCGAGGGTTTCATTCGGCTTGTCCGCGGTACAAGAGTTGTATCCACGTGGACAGTGAGGATGAGGACGCATTCGAATCCTGAAGAAGTCTCTTACGTTCGCGTGCGCATCGGTTCTCGTGGCCCATAAAGGTACAAGGAAGGCAGACTTTGCTACTTCTGTGTTTTGTGAAGTTTTGTTCCCGTTGTCGAAGTCTAGGCGGAGGAGGAATGGACCTCTTGGCGAATATGTGCTGCCACCTAGACACGCGAATTGGTTCGAGACTAGGTAATTCGAAAACAACGCGCGCCCAAGGCCTCTCCCACCCGTTCCACACCCAAAACGTCAGCTACATCCTGTTCACCCATTGAGGCGATGTGACCTAGATACGGCTCCCCCAAGCTCACCTTTGTCCCCATCGTGCGTAATCTTCCGCCCTGAGGTCGACACAACGAAACCGCTCAAAGGCGAGAAATGCAAGATGGCGGATTGTTTGTAACTAGATACTCTTGAACCCAGGCGCATGAAATACTCCGCGCATGCGCACCGCGTATTTCTACAAAAGGTCCATTGCTGGCCGAGTGTGTTAAAGCTCCGCAGTTCGGAGCACGTCAAACAAGAGATTGGCCTGCGCTGCGGAGCCCAGGAATCCTGGGTTCTAAAGTCGCTGGATCGTGGGAAAGAAGCGCCATTGCCTTCCCTGCCTGCTAGCCGGATACAAACCGATACTAACATAGAGACGACCAAAACCTCGCAAGGTGATTGGCTGATCGGTGTTCGTTGACATGGCAATCGCCATTTAGGCCCCTTCATACCTTCGAAGCTTCGAGACGGTCGTTTTAAACCAGTCGCACTAAGATCGCCATGGAGCGTCATCGTATTGAAGGCGTTCCTCGCCATTATAAACGTCTTTTGCACTGCGTATGCAATCAACTTATCAATCATGCCCACCTCTACGAATCTCTTATGATGATATTGTTCTTGCGTATTTCAAGACAAGAAAAACTTTTTTTTTTTTTTAACACCTCCAAGCACCGATACCGCATGCTGTGGCGGTACGAAGATGTACGCTTGTTTTGCCAGTCTGTGGATAGCAAAATCACAGTATACAAAAATCGTCTGCCTTAATTGTCACCCGTCACCAACGAGTTTAAGTCGGTTCACCAAGATTGAAGAGGTCAAGGAGAAATTGCTCGTTTTATAAACCAAAATGGCGACCATACTTGGAGCTTGGTGCTGCTTTCCTATGATCCAATTACCTTACTGGGCTAAATCCTCATCCCTGCTCCCTTTCGTCCTGGATGAGCATTTTACTGGCGTGCGGTCCTGCATCACTGCTGCGTGATGTACGTTGAGGAATGAAGGTTAGTAGTCGTGTTTTTTAGTATCAATCATTCGTATCTGACGACGAGGCAACCCTGTCGGGATTTTCCCGTAATCTGCCCAGAAGAAGTCACATCATTGTGTCCATATACCACGCTATTGTAATCATGTGGTTGAACGCTCCCTCATTCTACGCTTGTCTATGCCCGCCATGCTCGTGCGCTACACTCCAGGCTGCCGCTCTTGTGGCGTGTTTACACTTGCGGATCCGCGGGTGGATGTGCGCAGGCGGAAATTGGATTTTGGAGCCGAGTGGCAAAATCGACCGGTCTCCGGCGGAAACTCTGTATCAGTTCGGGACTCATATCCAGAACTTTCGCCAGCGACGAGTCGATTTCGTCACTCTGTTCCAAAATCCACTTTCCGCCTGCGCGGATCCGCCCGCGACTTTGCAAGTGTAAACACGAAATTAAGGCTGGTTCACACATTTCCGTTTGAGTGAGACAGACTGCGTTGCAAACGCTCGTTGCGACTTACGGCGAGTGAACCCATTTAAAGCCCCTCGATGTGGTTACGTTTTTCTTGCAACTAGCTTCAAATGCGCCAATGCACGAGGCCCGTGTCTCGGGCGGCTCTTGGAAGCAAATGGCGGCGCAGCACTGAAATAAGCGACACTTGGAAGCGTATGGCGGCAGAGCATCCGCTCGTGGCACGTGCCTTGCGCGTTTCCAGAACAATAGTTTGGTCAATGGGAGGCGCGGGCAGAGCCAGGGCGTGCACCTGACGCACAAAGAGGGCTTGACGTGCTCTCTTGGCCAACCAGAAGCCGAAAAGAATCCCCTAGCGGTGGTAGCGAGGAACAGTTCTAATCACAGGTATAGGGTTTTAATAAGCGCGTAAGAGTTCAACGTAGTAACCCTTCATGGTTGAAAAGAGGGTGCACGTGATGTTTCGATCATGATCACGCAGAAAGATGTAAGGTACGAATGTGCCGCTCAACTCTGTTTCGCTCGGTCAGGGTGTGACCGCTCGGACGGCAGATTCCCGGCCCTCGGCGCCTGGCGTACGGATTATGTCGATCGTTCCGCTATTCGCACTCTTCCACCATAATTTCGGGTGACCGTGAGTTAAACATCACATGCACCACATTTTCAGTCACTGAGGGTTACTCCGATGCATTTATCAGGTTTTTTCTCGCGACCACCGCCAGTGTGCTATTTCCGGCTTCTGGTTGGCCACATTCGAATTCGGGAAGATGCCCTGGAACACGGCCAGCCCGCTTTCGGTCAATGACGCCGCCTGATTTGTCTCCTATACATCCCAATGAATGGACAAACTCTCTACATATACGGCTCTGGCTGGTGGTACTTGTAAAAAATGCCTTTATCAACATTAAAGGGCTTTAACCCCACTGGCACACTAACGCCATCTATCAGGAAGCCCTAGAACATTTTCAAACTGCGCATAACTGGACTGAAGATTTGGCAGTATCTGCGATATAGAATCTACGCACTATCTACGAGAAATTGTCTCCTTTAACGTAATCAGAAGAATCTTAAGCACACGGCAAAAGAATGATGCGTAAAATAGATGCAGATCAAAGGTGTTCCAGGGTTATCCGATAGATGGCGACAGTGTGTTCTCTCGTCATAAGGGGTCGCAAGCTGTACCAACGCATTACGAAAATTAAAAAGTGCGAAAGACAAGGACAAGAGAGAGACTACACAGGACAAGCGCTTACTCGTAACTGACGTTTTAATTCGGAAGATGAGGAAGCCGAAGACATTAAAGACCCTAACGTTAAATGTTACAAATATTTATGAGAAAGGAGTGAAAGGATCCGAAAAGACTGAGAATTAAAAAAATTAAAGAAAGAAATTAGTAAAAACAAAAGGAAATGGTGGGCATGATTAAGTGTAAGTGAGAAAATGAGAGGGAAAAAAATTAAGAAAAAAGAAAGGGAAGGTAAAGCAAATTAAGAATATCTAAGGAAAGTGTTTCATGTAGTCTAATTCTTTTGATGACAAAGTCACCGATGGAGCACTGATGCAGACGTCTCCTTTGGTCTCAATGACTTCAGCCTCTAGAATCTCTCGAGTTCGCTTATCTGGACTCCTCGTCAGGATCTTTGTGCCGGACAGTAGCGGCGCGCATCCACAGTCCCTCACATGTAGAGCGAGATGCCCCGACGGAGAGGATTTTAGAGATAGCGCATGTTCTCTGAGCCTTACGTTGGTACATCTTCCCGATTGTCCCACATAAACCTTCCCACAGGTGAACGGGATCACATACACTACTCCGCTGCAACAGTTGACGTATTTGTTGCTGTGCCCAACACTGCATTTGTCAGGCTTTTTGTGCAGGGTGTTGGCTTTGGAGCAGAGCTTTTTAGCTTGTCGGGGGCTGAAAACACAACCGGCACATTGTATTTAGAGACGATTCTCTTGAAGTTGTGGGAGATGCGATGGATATAAGGGACGACCGCTGGTCGACTTCTTCTTTCTCTACTTCTCTTGCTTGTTCTGTTTGGTTTTGTTAGACATTCAACAACGTCCGACAGGATGGAGGTGGGGTAGCCTGACGCCTTGAGCCTTGATACTAGCGCGTCAAAGCTCTCCCTTGCTGAATGAATGCAAGACTTTTTCAGGGCAGCGCTCAAACAACTAGACACAATGCCCCTTTTGACTAGTTTTGAGTGTGCAGATTCATATTGAAGTATTCGTTTCTTGGATCTAGGTGAATACATCCAACAGACGTGGTCATTTTGAAAGGTGAGTCGTGTATCGAGACATTGGAGGTTGTTGTTAGTCGGAGTTTCGTGGGTGAAGGTCAATCCTTGGGCCTGACCTAGAAATATGTTTTTGATGATGTTGATGTCGTTTGCGTCTGGTATTTTTGTCATGAGCACAAGATAGTCGTCAACGTATCTGAATATGCGTGCGACTGGATAGGAGGTCAAACCCCGGAATATGCCTCTGTCACACTTTGAAAGAAAAATGTCACACAAAATGGGAGCTACGCATGACCCGATGCAGATTCCTTTTTTCTGTATGTAAGTGTCTCCTGAAAACGCGACAAACATCGAGCACAAATAAAACTTCAAAAGCTCTAGGAAAGACGCGACCGGTATGCCATAGGTGTTCTGAAAACTTAGGGCTCCATTGGAGTCGATGCATTCGCTGACGGTGTCAAACAATTCTCTGTGTGGTATTGAATAAAATAAGTCTTCAACATCTAGGGAGAACCCGTATCGTGTTTGGGTTGAGTCGTCTTTCAGGTACTGAATCATTACTTCTGAGTTGGATATCAGGAATGGTTCATCAAGTTGGAGGACAGACAAACGACGCAGAAGGTACCGCGACATTTCACCCTGCAAAGATCCCTTCTCGGTCACAATTACTCGAAAAAGACATCCTTCCTTATGGGTCTTAGCCGTGAAAAAAACTTCCAATTGGTTCTCTTTGGATGCGATGATTTGTTTTCGTAGTTGGTTCAAATCCAGCCTGTGGCACAGTTGTAGAGCCTTGGCCTTGACAAGTTTCGATTTGAAGTCAGGCAGGTGGTTGAAGTTTTTTCCCAAGGCCACCTCCGCCTTTTCTAGGTAGATGTTCTGAGGTGCCACAACGAATCCTCCCTCTGTGTCGGACACTAACAGTTTCATATTGTTGCGATGAAAGTGGCCCACAATGCTTGAAAGTTTAATTTCGCTTGCACGATTAGGACCCACCCTCAGTAACACATCAACGCAGTCATCGATGCATCGTGGCCTGTCATCTTCTGGAGCTTTCGCCACGATGTCATGAACAGTAGATAACAAGTGGGCGCCTTGCCTTATGGGCATCGTACAGAATTTCGGACCCTTCTCAAGGACCTTGCCTAGATGTGCAGGAAGCGACGCATTCCCCAGAAAAGTGACGTACTCTTATTTTTCTTATTTTTTTTCACTCTCATTTTTTCACTGCCACTTTAATCATGCCCACCATTTCCTTTTGTTTTTAGTAATTTCTTTCTTTAACTTTTTTAATTCTCAGTCTTTTCTGATCCTTTCACTCCTTTCTCATAAATATTTGTAACATTTAACGTTAGGGTCTTTAATGTCTTCGTCTTCCTCATCTTCGGAATTAAAACGTAAGTTGCGAGCAAGCGCTTGTCCTGTGTAGTCTCTCTCTTGTACTTGTCTTTCGCGCTTTTTAATTTTCGTAATGTTTAACCAACTAGGCCAACAAATCATTTTGCTTTGTACCAACGCAGTTGATCATGCACACTCAATCGCAAATGTGTGAACCAACCTTGACTCCATCGCCACATACAGGGTGTCACAAAAGAAAATTTACACGGTCTTTTTTACCGCAAAAATAAACTAGGCATCGCCGAACGCTCATTCTCCGCCCAAAGGTAGCGCTAGAGGTCACAACCAGATGCCAAAGTTTCAGCCCGATCCGATAACTTAATCAAAAGTTATAAGGGATTTTCTGAAAATTTCAATGGGAAAATGGCGGCCAACGGAGTTTTCGAACACATGGGGCTCTATGGCACCAGAAACCGAAATTTTCCATTTTCCCATTGAAATTTTCAGAAAATCACTTATAACTTTTGATTAAGTTATCGGATCGGGCTGAAACTTTGGCATCTGGTTGTGACCTCTAGCTCTACCTTTGGGCGGAGAATGAGCGTTCGGCGAGGCCTAGTTTATTTTTGCGGTAAAAAAGACCGTGTAAATTTTTTTTTTGTGACACCCTGTATATCTTGACGTTTGCTCCTATACTTCGTTTCACCTTATGTGCGAGCTAAGGCAAAGCTGGAAGCGCGAGCACGAAAGCTCCGTGCCTTGAGGCTTTGCTCGAGCGCGCGAGTTCGGCAGAAACGCAAAAAGCGCTGGTCTCGCGCTTCTAGCTTTGGCTTCGCTCGCAGATAAAGTGAAACGAAGTATAGTCTGCCAAAACATCAGATTTCTATTATATATTTAATTTACTTTATATTGTGGTGAAGGAAGTGGAAGAGGAAGTCAGTTCGCCTGAGACCGCCATCGTTCAGTCAACTATCACCCCATTAAATCAACCATTCTCAAGTACAGTTGGTGGAGGTGCGAACAACTTCCTCACCTCTCGCTAACATCCTGGAGCTCCGCAGTGGCCGAACTGCGCGACTAACCATGCCCGAAGAAAATGGGAACGACACCGACCAACCCATCACGCAGCGGACCACCCCTACCCTTACTGTGAAACACCGCCAGCGGGATCCTCCAACATTCTCAGGAACTTCAGATGAGGGCGTCGATGACTGGCTTAAAGACCGACCTACGGAACCATTTTCCGCATTGTAGGAAAATGCCACTCGCGCCCCCTCCTCTTCTCACCCTCTCCCAAAAGTCGCGTGATGGCAGGGGCTTAAAGGGATACTGAACCAAGGAATTTAGTGTCCATAATAAGTGGCGCACGTTCTTTCCACGAGCCAGCAGCCGCCGGTGTGCGCGAGCACACGCAACGAAAATGACGTCAAAGACCTCCATTCGCGCAAGAGAACAGTGAAATGCATGGGCTTCGGGCCAAAGGAGAATAAATACAGGCTTTTCATCTCTACAAGGGAAAGCTACGTGCTTGTTAGACCAATCAATCGCTTACCTTTTACACCAGATACCACTGTGTAGATGAAAAACTTGTCTTTATTCTCCTTTGGCCCGAAGCCCATACATTTCACTGTCATCTTAACCGCGAATGGAGGTCTTTGACGTCATTTTTGTTGCGTGTGCTCGCGCACACCGGCGGCTGCTGGCTCGTGGAAAGAACGTGCGCCACTTATTATGGACACTAAATTCTTTGGTTCAGTATCCCTTTAAGCCGACACGAAAGAAGCCCCTGCCATCACGTGACTTTTGGGAGAGGTTGAGAAGAGGAGGGGCGCGAGGGGCATTTTCCTACCTTCCGGAAAATGGTTCCGTAGGTCGGTCTTTAAGAACTATGAACGGGTGAGTCACCACAACAACTGGGACGATTCCTTCAAACTGGCCAATGTCGCGTTTTTTCTGAAAGCCACGGCGCTCCGTTGGTTCGACAACCACGAGGACACCATAAACTCCTGGGATAGGTTCAAGGCCCCGTTTGCCGAAGCGTTGGGCAAACCAGAACATCGGAAACAGCAGGCCAGGGACCCATTGCTCCGACGCTACGAAATTAAAGATGAGTCCTCTACCGCCTACATCGAGGATGTTCTACGCCTCTGCCGGCGAGTAGACCCCCAGATGACCGAGGAAGACAAGGTCTGTCATTTGCTGAAAGGACTGTCATACGAGCTTTTTTTCCATCGTCGCCCCGAAATCCCCTGCAACCGTCACCATCCTTGTTGCAGAATGCAGGAAATATGAAGAACTCGACGGCGCACGAATTTTAAAACGCCCTTTTGACCGCCTTCCCGAAGTGGCGCACAGCATTCCAATGGACAACAGTTTGACAACCCTGATACGCACCATCATTCGCGAGGAGCTGCAAGAATTCAAGGCGCAGCTACGTACAGCTCACGATGGTCTGCAGTCCCACGGAGAACTCCGTGGGACTGCAGACCATCTGCAGTCCCACGGCAGTGATCCAGAACGAGATGCGTGCTGCATTGCACCCCTTGACGACCACGTCACCTTCTTACTCACCAGCGGCACCCGCAGTCACCTCGCTCTGCGCCTACCAGACGTTCCCCACTACCCACCTGCCAGCTCAACGAAATCAACCGCGACGCAGAACAGACATCTCAAGGACCAAGGACCAGCAACCTATATGCTACTATTGCCATACACCTGGCCACATTCTGCGCTACTGCCGTCGGCGGCTGCATGACGCTGGCTACCACCGTTCCACATTCGGCCGTACTCCCCGCACTGATAGTCGTGACGACAGCACCGTATTCCCGGAAATCCGAACCACCGACGGCCCTACGCTCACTCGCTTCCCAACACGCCGTTCACCGACCTATGAAGAAAACGACCGTCCCTCCACCTGCCGCTCCCAGAGTCCCGTCGTCACATCCCAAAACCGCCGTGGCCGATCATTGTCCCCGTATCCAGTTCGTCGTCGCTCTATATCACCCCTCAACGACGCCGCCCCATCCACTTCGCCGCCGTCAAACTGAAGAGAGCAGCCTGCATCGACACCGGAGGTCAGGCTGCACTTACTCGATACGCCGCAAATCCTCCTGCCGTAACACCGTCGACGATTACGATGGAAATTGGAGGACACAAATTTAACGTGTTAGTCGACACGGGAGCTTCAAAGTCGTGTTTATCAGGGCGTGTTCGCTCTCACTTGCATCGGGTGCTCACACCTCCAACCGTCGGACACTTGCTGCGTATGGGAAACGGTGACCTTGTTCAACCGCTTGGTTATTGTACCCTACCTATACGCATTGGTCAAAGTAATCACACCGTAATATTTACAGTGCTCAGCAGCTGCATCGCCGACGTCATCCTAGGATGGGACTTTTTGTCGTCCGCTGACGCATTTATTAATTGTGCTTGCTGTGAACTTCATTTGACGGATTCTGACTATGCCCACCCTCAACTCAATTCGACTCTCGCTGTTCTCCAACTTGAAGAGAATTTGGTCCTACCACCGAAGACAGCCGTTGCAGCTGTCCTTATCCCAAGCAAGATTCTCGAAACATCATTCGGTCTAGTCGAGCCACTTGCCACTACTTTTGTCCAAAAAGGTGTTGTAATTCCCTATTCTCTTGCATCAGTAACAAAAGGCAAACTTCATGTATGGATCACTAATGCCTCGTCTCAGCTCCAAATCCTTCCTCGTCATAGCCGTATTGCTAACTTCAACGCCCATACAGAAGACAATTTCACGACGCTGTCTAACACCATATTAAGTCCTGCTCCCACGATCTCCACCGATTTCTCCGAACAAGTCGCAAGCATGATAGACTCGTACCTGGCGACACAAGAGCAGAGAAGTTTAGCTCAACTCCTTACGAGGTACTGTGACACGTTTGACTTTGGCACTGATACACTGCCTCGCACACCAATTGTGCAGCATTACATTGACACTGGTGACTCACCACCCGTTCGGAGTAGACCATACAGGGTTGCCGCCGCTGAACGTCGAATCATTCAACAACAGATCGATGACATGCTTAAGAAAAACGTTATTGAGCCATCATCAAGCCCGTGGTCCTCTCCGGTCGTGCTAGTGAAAAAGAAAGACGGCTCCTTGCGCTTTTGTGTCGATTATCGCAAACTCAACAAAGTCACCCGAAAAGATGTCTCTCCGCTACCCAGAATCGATGACACGCTCGATACTCTACAAGGCTCATCTTATTTCTCATCAATGGACCTGCGCAGTGGCTATTGGCAAATTCCGTTTGCCGATACCGATAAACCCAAGACTGCTTTCATCACATCCCAAGGTCTTTATCAATTCACCGTAATGCCTTTCGGCCTTTGTAATGCGCCTGCAACCTTCGAGCGCATGATGGACTCCTTGCTGAGAGGACTAACGTGGAACATATGCTTGTGTTATCTTGATGATGTTGTCGTCTTTTCAACCATGTTCACCGACCACTTACAGAGGCTCCGTCAGGTCCTTGACTGCTTCCGTGCTGCTGGCTTACAACTAAACTCCAAGAAGTGCACTTTTGGAGCCCGCGAAATTTGTGTTTTGGGGCCATCTCGTTCATTCTGAGGGAGTACGCCCGGATCCTCAAAAAATACAGGCAGTATCCGAAATTCCAGTCCCGAAAAAAGTAAAAGATGTGCAGATATTTCTGGGTCTATGCACATATTTTCGCAAGTTTATACGGGCTTTCTCAGATATTGCCGAACCACTTAACCAGCTACTCCGTACTGGGGTTCCCTTCAACTGGACTCCGGCCCAGCAAGATTCTTTTGCCACACTCAAGAAAACTCTAACATCCGCTCCTATCCTCGGTCATTTCATTGAAGGTGCGGATACTGAAATAAGAACAGACGCCAGCGGCCATGGCATTGGGGCTGTCCTCGCTCAGGTCATCAACGACACACAGCGTGTCATCGCATATGCAAGCCGTACTCTAAGCAAGTCTGAAAGAAACTTTTCTACCACAGAAAAAGAGTGCTTCGCCGTCATTTGGGCTATCTCAAAGTTTCGCCCATACCTCTACGGCTCTTCCTTCCGGATAGTAACAGATCACCACGCACTGTGCTGGTTAGCTACTCTCAAGGATCCCTCGGGACGACTTGACCGATGGTCCCTGAAACTACAGGAATTCGATTTTACAGTTGTATACAAATCAGGCAGAAAACATCTCGATGCTGACAGTTTATCCCGATGTCCACTCCCTTCTAACATACCCGGTCCGAAGCATTCCTCTACACTCGATACCACTGACACTGCCACGCTAGATAGAGTCAATATACACTCCTGTCAGCTGGAAGATGGTACATTAAGACCACTAATTCACTATCTTCAAGGAATCAGCACGCCCTCCACTACCCCACGCATCAAGCGTCACGACCGGCTCTTCCAACTTCACAACGGCGTCCTCTACAGAAGAAATTATGAGCCACAAGGACGACCCTGGCTACTCGTCGTCCCCCGCCGTCTCCCAAAAGAAATTATAAAAGCAAATCACGATGACCCAACCTCTGGTCATCTAGGATTCGCCAAGACGTACTTCAGAACACGCTCAAAATACTTCTGGAATGGTATGCACCGCTCTATTAACAAATATGTGAGGGCATGCCACCAGTGCCAGACGAGGAAAAAAACATCGACCAAGCCTGCTGGAGTCCTGAGACCCATTCCCCATTCCCCCCCCAAATCATCCCTTTGAACGCCTTGGTATTGATTTCTTAGGCCCTTTTCCCTGCTCGGCACAGAACCACCGATGGATAATAGTGGCCATCGACGACTTCACCCGACACGCTGAAACTAAAGCAGTGTCAGCCGCTACAGCCTCTGAAGTCGCTGACTTCTTCCTGCATTCCATATTCCTACGGCACGGAGCCCCGCAAGCCATAATTACCGACCGCGGTACTCCCTTCGTCGCAAACCTCCTCAATGAGCTTTGCGGCCTCACGAGCACTGTCCATCATATCACAAGCGCTTACCACCCTCAAACAAACGGCCTCGTCGAACGCCTAAATCATACATTGACCGACATGATCTCTATGTACATCGCAGAGGACCACGACAATTGGGACACCATTCTGCCCTACGTCACATACGCATACAACACTGGCCGCCAAGCTACCACCAATTATTCTTCATATTATCTCTTACACGCACGTGAACCCTTGTCAACGATGGACACTCTCTTGCCCTACCTTGATGACACATCCCTTGATAGTTACGCTGAAGATATATTATGTCGTGCGGAAGAAGCTCGCCAACTTTCGCGCATTTACACATTAAGGTGTCAACAAGAGCAAGTTCTCCGCTATTCGGACACTCATAGTCCAGTTGAGTACACAGTGGGTGAAGAGGTACTCTTATGGACACCGTTTCGAGTGCCAGGCAAGTGCGATAAGTTGCTCAAAAAGTTCAAGGGGCCATACCAAATACTTCGCCGAATCTCCACGACCAACTACGAGGTCGCCCCGGTTTCACCACATTCTGACCATCGATCAAAACAAACTGACATCGTTCATGTTGCACGCCTCAAGCGTTACCACCGTCCTGCACCCTAACGCCGGATTCCGGCGCTTTCTGCACGGGGGAGTAACTGGGGTGAAGGAAGTGGAAGAAGTCAGTTCGCCTGAGACCGCCATCGTTCAGTCAACTATCACCCCATTAAATAAACCCTTCTCAAGTCTTACAATAATTATTACCTTTAATTGGGTTGGGTGTATGTTTAGATTGCCAGAAATTATACTCCGTTTCATTCTTAAAGGGCACCCGAAAAGAAAAAAAGGAATTTTTTTAATCAGTGTGGGTGGGACACGCGCGTTGTTCGAGGCGGGGCTTAGGCCGCACGTCCGGGAGCTTCCTGGCTCGTGACGACGACCATTCCCCGAAGAGAAGAACCCAGGGGTCCAGTGGAGGTGGGAGAATTGGTAACGTAACGGACGGTTTAATTACATGGTAGCGATACAGTCGTCAAATCCGAGAGAACAAATGGAGCCCTCACGCCCCGCCTTATATAGGGGTCCGTTTTCTCCCTCTCTCTCCGCCAGGGCAGCAGGTGCGACCGCCACGTGCTTTGCAGCTGGGTCCGCCGCGACGTAGTCAGAAATGAGTCATAGCCAAGGTTCTCCGCAGTTAGGCCAGGCCTCTCTCCCCTTCCGGAGCGCACGAACCCACACGCACACACACACACGTCCCGTTGACGTCACGGACGCGTTGAGACACGTTTTGGGCAGCCTTCGACAGGTGGGCGTCAGTCCTGAACACGTCGGGACTCGTTTCCGCAGCGTTGAAACTCGGAAGAAGGTTGCCGAAGGTTCCATTCTTAACAGCCCCTCCGGGGCCAGGGAAACCTCGAATGGCCGGTGGTACAATCGCTGGCCTGAAGAGGTGGGCTTGGAGTAGGCCTTGAGAAGACGCTGCAAGCACCAAACAAACTCCCAAACCTCTCAACGGAGGCATCAGCGGAAACGTCCCCCACAACACCACGCCACACCGCAGTCAAACGCTCGGAATTCGCCAAAGACCCGCCAGACTGGATTACGGATTACCAAAATTTGGTACAACTCCGGGTATCGAGACCCCCTGTCGCCAAAAAAACTCATTTTTCCAACGAGGTCACTAAGAACAAAAGACAAAAGACAAAAACTTTTCGCAATTTGTGAGGTCATTTTGGGGTATCAACGAAGTGCCCCCACTTAGATCCTCATTCCCGTGGATGACGAAGACCTCTGAGATCATCCCTACTATTTTTCGTGATGTCAGAAAAATCTGCTCAACCCATCGGCATTGCCGTTAAATTTGTGTTTCCTTTTTCTTACGCTGAAGTCATAGTGATCGATTTTCACGTGATTTCTAGACGTGAAAATGCGGTCCTTATAGCGCCGATAAAACAATCCGCCTCTTTCATGCCCCGTCACATTGGTCCTAGCAATCTCCTGAGCTGTATCGCGAAACCCTGACACACTAGGGTCGCTCTTCTGCTCGACTCTGTCTACTCGTAGCAGAGGACCAACGTTACGCGACGCCGGAGCTACGAGAGATCTTTCACTGATCCCGTCTTCCTCCGCCTTTTCCGCCGGCGCGTTGGGACGGCGTACGCTTTCTAGTGCTACGAGGTCAGGCTGTTCTACAACCTGGTCCCTCTCATCCCGGTTTTCTGCCTCCAACTCTGGGAGTGCTTGCTCCCCGTCAGCTGCCTCTGGCTCTGGATCACTTGTCAACAAAGGGGCGACCTGACGCGATTTGGACCTCGTACACGACTGAACTAGCCCTTCTCCCAGTTGTTGACCCCTTTCGCGCAGCAGGAAATCTGACCGGTTAGAAAACAAATAAGGATACTCCAACGGGACTGTCTGCGAGACAGCCGCCTCTGTCACTAGCTCTCCGAACGGGCCAGTTATCCTTACTCTCGCCATAGGCAGACAGACACTGTGCTTTTCGAGCAGCTGCTTGATCCAAACTACCTTTCCCGTAAAATCGGATGGCGTTACATACGACGGATGGACAACGTCCATCGTCGCTGCACTGTCCCGAAGCACCCTGCACGGCTTTCCGTTTACATGGAGCTCGTGAAGATAGGGACGAAGAAGCTTCAGGTCCTTGTCACTAACGTTCACGTACGAGAACACAACCCGCGGTTTCTTACATCTGGCCGCTGTGTGTCCCGGCTCCTGACAGTTGTAGCACAGGAACGGCTTCCTTGCCTCGAACTGCCCTGTTGGGCTTTTCCGCGCCTCGTCTCCGTTCGAGTGTTCTGCGCTCTTGTCTGGGACCTTTTGTCCTGCTTCGGGCTTCTCGGGCCCGTTTTCTCGCGAGCCGTTACCCTGTCGGAAGGTCTTGCGCTGATCGCTTCGGCCGGATTCGCTTTCCTCTCCGCTCAGCTTTCTACGCGTTGCGTACTCTTCGGCTAGCTCAGCGGCCCTTTCGACAGAGTCGACTCCCACCCTGTCCTGCACCCAGAGCTTGACTGACTGCGGAATGCTACGAAAGAACTGTTCGAGGCACACACACTCGACTACCTTGTCTCGGCTTTCGTACACTTCCTCGCTCTTCAACCATTCTATCAGGTTGGTTTTAAGCCCGTACGCGAATTCCGAGTAGCCCTCGCTGCTCTTTTTGGATGCGTTTCTAAACCTTTGACGGAACGCCTCGGCAGAAAGGCGGTACCGCTTCAAAAGGCTGGACTTCACCTTGTCGTAGTCGTCCGCGTCTCCAGCACTAAGGCGCGCGACAACCTCTGCAGCCTCACAGGGCAACAGAGTCAAAAGCCGTTGCGGCCACGTTTCTGGGGCGAAGCTCAACTTCTCACATGTCCTCTCAAAGTTAACTAAGAATAGGCCCACGTCTTCCCCAACTTTAAACGGCTGCATGAGCTTCTTCATTTGATACGACTCGGTCTCACTTGCTCGTACCGGAGCCCCAACTCTACTGTTCTGCGAGTTTAATCGCTGTTGTTCAATTTCGAGCTCTAGCCTTTTCAGCGCTCGCTCCTGGTCTCGTTCCTCTTTCGCTGCAGTCTGTGCTCGTTCCTCTCTAGCTGCAGCTTGCTCTCGTTCCTCTTTCACTGCAGCCTGTTCTCGTTCCTCTTTCGCTGCAGTCTGTGCTCGTTCCTCTCTAGCTGCAGCCTGTTCCTCTTTCGCTGCAGCCTGTTCTCGTTCCTCTCTTGCTGCAGCTTCACTCTTAGCGTTCTGAAGCAGTTCCCACGTATTTTTAATTTCCTCTGCTTCCGCGCTCTCTGAAATCGCTTTACTGATCTCAGATTTCTTCATCTTTTGCTCCACCTCCACACCCAATTCTTCACATAAACAGAGTAAATCTGTTCTCAGTAACCTCATCAGATCCATGATCGCTGCTCTTTAGCTTTGGCTTTGCAATAAAACTTGTCGCGAGGTTGTACACAAACCTAGCGCACGAGTCAAACACTAAGGATTCCCAGCAGTTCAAAATTAATTACCCATAATCTGAAGCCTGGCGAATCTCAAAGCAAAGTCCAAACGCTCACCCGCAGATGTAGCACGATGTCGCATGGTCCGATCCCAACCGCTGCCAACCAGTTGTTCGAGGCGGGGCTTAGGCCGCACGTCCGGGAGCTTCCAGGCTCGTGACGACGTCCATTCCCCGAAGTGAAGAACCCAGGGGTCCAGTGGAGGTGGGAGAAATGGTAACGTAACGGACGGTTTAATTACATGGTAGCGATACAGTCGTCAAATCCGAGAGAACAAATGGAGCCCTCATGCCCCGCCTTATATAGGGGTCCGTTTTCTCCCTCTCTCTCCGCCAGGGCAGCAGGTGCGACCGCCACGTGCTTTGCAGCTGGGTCCGCCGCGACGTAGTCAGAAATGAGTCATAGCCAAGGTTCTCCGCAGTTAGGCCAGGCCTCTCTCCCCTTCCGGAGCGCACGAACCCACACGCACACACACACACGTCCCGTTGACGTCACGGACGCGTTGAGACACGTTTTGGGCAGCCTTCGACAGGTGGGCGTCAGTCCTGAACACGTCGGGACTCGTTTCCGCAGCGTTGAAACTCGGAAGAAGGTTGCCGAAGGTTCCATTCTTAACAGCGTCAAAAAATAAATTTTACGCGAAAGTATTCTTTAGAGCCCTATTGACGGCGCGAGATTTATTTCAAATTCTGCGTGCAATGTCCATGACGTCACGGAACGGTCATACCCTCTTTCCACCTCAACGAGATGGTTATACACTCTCTCTACCTAAACGTGGTGGCCAAGCCGATCCACCTCTCGTCCAAGCGCCCGAAATGCCGAGAGAGAAAACAAGTGGAAGTGAGGTGACTACCGACTAAATCGCGTCTCGCGCCGTCAATAGTGGCCTAAAAAGTTTTTTCCGCGCAGAAGTTAATTTTTTTACACGCGTGTTCCCACTAAACGGTTAAAAAAAACATATTTTTTTCTTTTCAGGGGCTCTTTAAAGGAGCTATGAAACAATTTTTCTACTTTCACTAAATACTACTTAGAACCACTGCCTAATGTTAATAACTGAATAAACTTGCCTTAGGTTTTCTTTCTAGGCAACGGTAGTCGCAAAAAAACGTTCGAGAAGTATGAGCATCGTTCATCCCCTCAACCAGCACCACCTAAATAAGCAGAAGGCCTCCGCACCGTCATCAAGCAGAAGGCCTCCGCACCGTCATCACAGTCAGCTCGATCGAGGCCTGAGATTGGGCACGAGTGCTGCGTCAGTGTTCGGCCGAAGCTCGTGTTTAGTCAGCGCATCGAAGGTCAGACGCAGGCCCAATAGCCGAGTCAGCGCGATCCGACTGGGAGGACGTTTCATGAAGGGAGAGGAGGCGATGCGGATGCTTTCATTATTCTAGGTGGTGTTGACTAAAGCCCCTCTATCCTGGGAAAAGTGGCGCCATTCCTTGTTGTGGAAATGCTTGAGACACGTGCCACGCACCACTTCTGGGAAGAACATGGCGGCCTGAAATCTAGCTGAGTGCAACGCTGTGCCGCCATGATCTTCCCAAGGGCTGCACGTTGCACGTGCTTCGTGCATCGACGCACCTTGCGCTACTTTTGAAACATGAAGGGGCTTTAGTGTTGACTAGTGTTGTAGGCGTTACCAAAAAAAAGTGACGGAATACGTTACTCGTTACTTGCAAATAAAAGTAACGCGTTAACGACCTACGTTTCCTCAGAATAAAAGGAACGCTTTACCGTTACCGATAAAAAGTAAAGCACGTTACTTTTGCGCTACTAGGTATGCATAAGTTAGGTATGCATAAGTGCCATATTTCAAGAATCATCATGCTCATGCAGAAACTGAACATAATTACTCTATCTTTAGTAGGGTATACGTTGTTGGGCTGGTTGGTTCATCTTAGTTAAACATATAAAATAGCACAAAAAAGACAAGTACAAGAAGTATACATGACAAGCGCTTGTTATGTATACTTCTTGTCCTTGTCTTTTTTGCGCTATTTTATGTTTAACTAATTACTCTGTCTTTTTTACGGTTTCACTTAAATACTCATTAGAAAAAAACGCAAAGGAAAACACAAAAACTAAAAGATTTAGATGACTTGGCGCCTAAAAAAGAACAAAAAAAACATTGCAAGTGTAATTTTTGTTAGGTATTTGGAAGAAGTAACGAGTAACGTAACTATGTTACACGTTGCTTAAAATAAGTAACGTAAATACGTTACCCGTTACTGTTTAGAAAAAGTAACGAGTACGTTACTACGTTACCAAATAAGTAACGCGTTATCGGTAACGCCGTTACTTGAAACGCGTTACCGCCAACACTGGTGTTGACTCAACTCGAAGCCAGAACAAGCGGCCACTTGGCCTGGTGCCTATTCTATGCCGCCAACGTTAATCATAGCCACGTGCTAGGGCTGTCACGTGCTGAGCTCCAGGCATTGTTAGAGTTCGGCTATTCTGATCACCGCAGTGGTTGGACACGAGACACTATCCAAGTGCCTGCCGAGGCATTGGCTGTTACGAGCCGAAGTCGAGTGCACACGCAGTTCCCATGTCCAATCCATGAGCCACGCTAGACTGTCGTCAGGCGGGTGGTTTTGATCCCACAATTACACCATCACACTCTCTGAAGGCAAGACTGAAAGAAATAGTCCCCTTTTATCCTCACAATTTCACCGCGACAAAGAAGCTTCTGAATCAGTGGCGGTCCGTGAGAGTATACTTGAGCAAGGCTAGGACCAGTGCGCGTCTCTAAAGTCAGGAACATTCCAACTAGATATCGTTTCATGACATAATAATTGGGGTTGTGTGGATATTTATACAGCGAGTCGTTGATCAGCCATTTTTAATGTTGCGACGAGTCACTCGCTGTAGATGAGCAATTTAGCAAGTGCAGTACAACCGCTAGCCTGGAGTCTTTAAAGGAGCTGTGCAACGATATTCAATTGGAATGTTTTTCACTTTACACGAGCTTACTGGCACTAGTGGGACTCAAGGATACTCGCATGCAATGCCACTGGCCAAGAAGCTCCTTTGTTGCGGTGTAATTTCAAGGACAAAAGCGATCATTTTCATTCCATCTCTCCTTTGCAAAATTCGATGACGTAACGTGGGGATCGCAGTACACCCATATGACGATATTTGAATGCGGTTCATAGATTGGACCCGAGCATTGCGTGGGCACTCGATTTGGGCTCGTGATAATTGATAGCTCGAGAAGCATTCGGGTAGTGGCCCGTGTCCAATCGCTGCAACGACGACAATAGCCGAGCCATAACAATGTCTGGAACTCAGCGCGTGTCCTGTGCTTTTCGAACCCCAGCGCGTGGCTATGGTCAACATTGGCGGGATATAAACGGCTCCAGATCACGTGGCCGCTTATTCTGGCTGCGAGTTGAGGGCGTGAACGCTGCTTATTTTTCTTTAATTTTTTTCTGGGACTTCTATTGCGTGGGGTGAAAAACGAACGCGTGTTTCATAGGTCATTAACGTCAGGGATCCGTTCTAAGCGGTATTTGCGCATAGTAAAAAAATTGTTCCATAGCCACTTTAACGTGCACCACGCAGTAGTGATACACGACCGCACGCAGGTACGATGCTCATCCAGATCGGAACGGGCAGGGGTGGGGATTGAACCCAGGATCCCTGGGTTCTGCAGCGCGAGCTTTCGCTCCACGTGCTCCGAGCTGGTGTGCGCTAGCCCACTCGGCCACCGATCTTTTTTTTTTTTTTTTTTTTTTTATTGCCGGATTTTTTACATTGTCAAATAGGCAGGCATATCGCTCAAAACATAGGAAACAGGGCAAGGCTAAGCTAAACCAGTCTGAAGTGACTGGCGTTGGAGGCTAAAATTGTTTCATGGACAAAAGTGCCTCAATGCGCGGAAGCCACTCAGGCTCGCACTTCAGTGCTCTGTTGACTTCAACTAACAAAGATACACTTTCACGAAAATATTTCCGCGCCTCCCGTACATTATTGTCAGCGTTGTGTACAGCCATTCGGGACTTCCAAATACTGTGCAGACCCAACAGCATAACCAGGTCAAAGGGAAAACCTTCCTCGTTTTTAACCGAAAGATAACGGATTCCATGCGCGTCTAGGGGGAGATCCTTTTTCAGGGTACGTTGGAGGACGTCCCAGAAGAAGACCCCATCCCAGCACTCAAGAAACACGTGCTCGACCGTCTCTGGCTTCTTGCATAAAAAACAGTGATCCCCCCACGGTACAAAAAGTCCCCTCTCGTTTAGCCACGTCTTGACCGGCAGTGTACCTGAATGTAATTTAAAGACGAACGTCTTGGCGCCTGCGGGCACCACCATACTCTTAACGCGCTTCAAGACATCTTGCCCTGGGCCTGCACAGTATAAGGCTCTGTATAGAGGTACAGGGAACACAGTATCGCACACAGCCTTATACAATCTTTTCCGAGGAACCTCACTCAAATACTCAACTGAAAAACGAGATAACAGAAATTTACATGAGGCAACAACTTCCTTTAAATATCCATGAATACCACCCGACATTGAAGACGTGGAAACAATCAACTCAGGCAACCTGCTTGCAACTCTCACTTGACAAACGGTGCGCAAACATGGGTCACTTATGTCCCGAAAATACATGAACCGATTAACAACCTGGCGTAAAAACAAATGCGACAAACTAAGCCCCCCACTGCGTACGCGCCTGAAAAGATTCGTCCTACTTGATTGCTCCCACGTGGAGCCCCAGAGGAACACTGCAAATACCCGGTGCAATTTCTGCACATTTACCCGCGAACAATGCAAGACTTGTAGAACGTACCACAGTTTGCTGACAAAAAACAAATTGCAAACTGTGGCCCGTGCAAAAATGAACAGATCATACCTCCGTCTTTTTTCTACTCTTTCGCGAAGTTCCACCGCCTGTCGGCGCCAATAGGGTTCGCTGTCGCGATAATTTTCTAGAGGCACTCCCAAATATTTTACGGGGGTGGTCACCCACTGCATGTTGGCAAACGAACAAGGAGTAGAACTCCACTCTCCATGCCAAAATCCCAGGCACTTGGTCCAGTTAACAGAGCTGCCACTGACTTCGCAAAAACGTTTGAGCGTGTGAACGACTTGAACAATACTCTCGCGGTTGAAACAAAACACTGCAATATCATCAGCATACGCTAACACTTTAACCTCGGTCGCATGGAGCTTAAAACCACTGATAGAACTGTTTTTAGAAATACTAATGCAAAGGGATTCTATGTAGATGCAAAAAAAGAAGTGGTGACAAAGGACACCCTTGGCGGACAGATCGATTCACTTTCATACGTTTTCCAACCGACTTGTTTACCATAAGTCTCGTCGAGCACCCGTTGTACGCCATGCTGACACCTTCGCGGACAACAGCGCCGACGTTTACATGATCGAGAATGGTTAAAAGAAGGTCGTGAGGCACGCGGTCAAAGGCCTTTTCCAAATCTACCTGGAGCATCGCAACGCAAGTACGCATTGCGTCGCAACACTCCAGAACACTGCGTGCTTTATGGATATTGGTAAAAATAGTCCTTCCTTTTATGCCGCAAGTTTGATGGGGCCCCACTATATCTGATATTACAGTTTGCAATCTCCTTGCTAAGATCTTCATTAAAATTTTGTAGTCGACATTAGTCAAACTGATCGGCCGGTACGCTGTGACTTGCTGCAACTTAACCGCGTCATCTGTTTTGGGGATTAACACTGTGTGCGACGACATAAAAGATGGAGGCAACATATTCAAATCATATGCTTCATTGAATACTTTGGCTAGGACTGCGGCAATCTCTTGTTTCTGAGTCTTATAAAAAGCTGCACTTAGGCCGTCTGGGCCAGGGGACTTTCCCGGGTTTAGGGCTTCTATTGCAAAGACCACTTCCTCTACGCTGATGGTCGATTCTAGTAATTATTTCGTTTCATCATCTATGCGCGGCATTAAACCCAAAAATTCATCTTTAAAAGGCTGGACATCTACTGGACATGACGCAAATAATCTACTATGATATTCGAAAAATGCGAGTTCGATTTCTTCTTTATCGCTCGTAACTGTTCCGTTCCTCTCTACCCCCGTTATCTCGTTACGCCGAGCATATCTTTTCTGAAGGCTCAGCGCACGCTTAGTTGGCGCTTCGCCTGTTGACCATTTTTCGGCTCTGGCTCTAACAATCGCCCCACAATATCGTTCCCGATCTAGAATCTCGAGTTTATCTTTCACAATAGAAATATCGTCTTTGAATGCCCCAGGCATTTTAGTCTCTTCTTTTAGCAGTATCCGCAAATTATTACGTAATAACATTTCGTTGCTTCTTTCAGTGCTTTTAAGTACGCCTGCCCGCTCTAACGCTTTCATTTTTATTTCCTGCTTAAAAAGCTCCCATCTCACACCATACCCTAATTTGTTCTGGCTCTCTAGTGTTTCAACCGCGGCCTGCACTTGGGCAGTGAAAACGTCATCCTCCAAAAGTTTCGCGTTCAATTTCCATAATTCCCAGCTGAAGACTTTCCTGGCTTGGGATTTACTGCGCATACAAAAGGAAACTAGACAGTGATCACTAAAGGAAACAGGGTGCACGCGATATTCAAAACATAATGGTATCAAATCTAAAGAAACGTACGCTCGATCTAGACGGGCGTGACCCGACCCTTGGAAATGGGTGTATTGCATTTCGCGGCCATTCCTTAAACATTCCCCAACGTCATCTAAGCCGGACTCGTTGATTAAACTAAGAAGGCTCTCGGTGCTTAAATCGCGATAGGGCGTTGAACTGGACTTGTCCCCAGCAGAGCAGATGCAATTAAAATCGCCAAGAAAAATAATAAGGCGATCACTTTTGCAGTACTGATGCATGAAATCAAAAACACCCTCCGCTCATCAACCCTGTTGGAGGGGTAGACACAAATGACCCTCCAATCATACGATGAAAGATAAAAATCACATACAACAAAGCGCCCTAACGCACACGTCGTCACCGCCTCAACTGTTGCAACCAAACTCTGGCGCACTAACAACAAACAGCCCGCCGACGACCCAACCGCGTGACTAACACACACTTCGTAACGCGCCGTAAAAGGTCTAACCATAAAATTGGTCTGGTCCTCACTCTCGACCTTGGTCTCCTGCACAGCGATGATGTCGAGGTCCTGTTCGACTGCTAGACGGCAGAGTTGCCTTTGCCTCCTGCGATCTGAGAGGCCTCGGACATTAAGGGTCGCTATTCGGACAGGACTTTGTAAGGAGACCATGGGCTAGTGTGGACCAACCCGCCTGCACCGCCGTTCACTGCGACAGTTTGTCGCGTGATCCTCCGCGGTCTGCTCCGGACCGCTGATGGCCATCCTCTCCTTTCCTGCCCGACACCATCCTCTACCTGCGCTCGAGCTGGCGCAGCCGAAGTTCCTGACCAGTCGTGTCCGTGAAGTCTTCGAACCTGCGCTTCGCAGAGCCCAGCTCGACGTCCATCTCTGGTGTGATGGAGACCTCGTCTGACAATGGCGAAGCACCAGCTGCGCCGCCGGCGCTCCCTGTTGGAGGTACCGTCGAGCGCTCGGCTGCAGGTGGATCTACAGGAGCTGCAGTCGACGGCTTGTCCGGCAGCCCGGGGCTGCTCACTTCGGGTGAGGTGCTGGAAGCGTCGTCGCTCTTGGCTTGCTCGGACTGGGTTTTCACTGGCGCGGCCGCTCTCTCCGCCTCTTCCTCGTCCATCATGTCGTCGACGTGGTCTTCGTTTACTCCTCGTCCCACGGCTCGGGCGTAGGAGCGGACACAGTCGTCACGCTCGTGGCCATAAGCTCGGCACTCGGAGCACCTGGGAGCCCGGCAGTCTCGTCGGATATGCCCCGTCCTACGGCACCGGAGGCATACTGGGGCCCTCCCAGGCACGACGACCAATACCAAGCCGCCTCCGAAGCGCAGCTGATGGGGAAGGCGGTCAAGGTTGACACCCTCCCGGAGTACCAGCCGCACTATCTGGGTGGTAGACTCGGCTCCCTCGAAGCCCGGCACATTCCAGCGGTCGGACGCAACGTCCTTCACCTCGCCGTACTCCGAGAAAGCCTTGCGAATGGTGTCGTTCGATACGTCGAACGCCACCCAGTGCAACTTGATGCGCACCTCTTGCCTGGATGGGTCCACGACGATGCAGGTGCGTCCTTTGACAGCGAGCCGCCCTGCGTTCACCAGCTTGAGCTTGGCCGCGTCGGTCCTCAGGTCAAGCAGCCAGACATGGGACATCTGATACGCCCCAATTCCGGCTACCTCCCTGAGGACCCCCAGTTCGTCGAGTGGTTGCCGAAAATCCTCAATCCTGTATGGCCTTCCGGCCATGTCGCAGTGAAGGACGACCGCTTTCTTCATTGAATCACCTGATGGAAGCTGGGGCAACAAAAACCTGTACTCACTTGAGCCGGGAAAAACAGAATCACCGCGGCCGGCGAGGGCCGTTATCGCCGCTCCTTCGGAGATCATGATTCCACGTCCTCGCGCTCGTGCGTTCGAAAATGGAATCTCTCGGCCACCGATCCCCCCTTTCACGACCTCTTTAAAATACAACGCTGTCAAAGCTACTGGCGCGAGCGCGTGGCTTTGTCCGTGGTTTCGTTTGCGCGAGAATGCGTGCAAATGGTCTGCGAGATTGAAGTTATTAAACCCCATGATTGCGCCAGCAGCTTTGACAGCGTTGTCAGACACTTGCGGTTGACTGCGTTTGACTGCGTTGCGTCGAGAACCGAAAGCGAGTCAGCCGGCACATCTGTGCTTCGTATGAAGCGTGGAATCCAATTCAAGGAATCATCTTGGCACGCGATAGAAGCGGCAGGGATGTCCTGGTTTCTCGCAGCCGCAACGCAGTCAAACGCAGTCCAACGCAACTGTGTGAACCGGGCTTATGAAACAGAGTATGGTTAGTCCCAGTGGGCTTCTGGTGTATCAGCATGTGGGCAACGTGGTGATCCAAAGCATTGGACCAGTTGCCCACATGTTACATGGTTCGTGGTCATTTCCACCGCGAGGTGGCCAAGTGCAGTGAGCCACGCGAGCGGCGCTCTACCGCTGATAGAAGGCCGGCGCAGCGCATGCGCGGGTGTTCTGCGCGTGGCGATAACAGTCAATAAATGAATGCGTGTTGTTGAACTAGTGCGTTGTGTCATTGTTCGAAGCGGCAGCGAGAGAAATCCTACAAGCTGTCGATAAGAAATGTAGCCTGAGATCTTTAACGTGCGTCAAGCAGGAGTGATACACGACCGCACGCTGACACGATGCTCATAGATCAAAACGGGCAGGTAACCCTGGATCGCTGGGTTCTGCAGCGCGAGCTTGCGGTCCACGCACTCCGAGCTCCGGTGCATTAACACGCTCGGCCACCAATCCCCCTATTTCTTTTTTTTTTTCTTTTATTACCTCAAAGGCACTCTTTGAGTGCATTACATGAGGGAGGAGAATATATAACGCACAAATAATAAAACTATAAAACATTATTGTTCGCGTTTGCGACATAACATCCTAAGTGCGCAAATCCACTTTGACGAAAAGAAAACACGTGAAAAACCATTAAATCGTAATAAAGGAACACAAAACAAAAACACTACTCAGAGCATCCAAGGGCTCTGAGAACTGAAAATGCACGAGGGAGGTGGGGAAGCTGAAGGACGCAGGAGCTCAAGCGCCGAAAGAGGCAAGTCCGCGAGTGCATGCGAGATAACTCTCGGTACTACGTCCCCGACCTTTCGAGCAAGGCGACCTTCCTGAATGGGCGCACGCCCGAGAGGGTCCCGTCGTTAAATTGAATTTATCCGGGAAACTAAAGCGTTGTTTACAAAATAAACTTAGCACAAATTTAGTAGCGTGTCTAATGAGTTCTAGCAATGTAGTTACGTCAGATTTTCTGGTTCGCGTGTCTTCACCTTTTTAATGCACTAGAAGGTCAAGTTGCTCGGTGGTTAGAACTGCTTCAGCAGTGCGACTTTGAGATCAAGCATTGCGGCGTGGATCGCAGCGCAGTAACCCGGACACATTCTCTAGATGTCCGTGTAGTGCGGGCCGCTTTTGACATTGCTCGGCATGATTCGACACCGGAGACACTCTCTGCAAGATTAACTTAGGACCTCGAACGTCTCTAATCGACCCAAACAAAGAACGATTCGGAAATTCGGGTTTGGGGAAAAAAAAAATGTTTGTCCATGGTTATGATTGTTTGAGGAAAGTCGCCAACGACAAATGAAAACTAAAAAAAAAAATCTTTCATAAAAAAAAAAAATCGTTTCTATTTTTAACGTGTGTGTCGGCGTTTTTTCTTAGCCAAAAGAGTGGAACACGAAAACCGCGTCGCCCGACTCTGTTTCTCTGCGTATCTTGACGTGTTTTGTTACCAACTCCAGTCCCACTAGGAAACATGTTTCCTTGTCCGTATGTTCCGCGTGGTGTTCGCCAGGTAGGGCGGCGGACTCCGACAAACATATCGTCGTCTGTCGGTGTCGTTTGTCGCTGTCCCTCGTTGCTGTTTGTCGCTCTCATAGAGTTATTATAATGTACGCTAGAGGTTCAACTGGCGCTAGTGTGCTGTTGAAAATTGAAGCAGACAGCAAGCAGTCGAAAATTGACTTCCGGTAATGCACTTTCTATGGAAAAAAGCGAGTGAATTTCCTCTCTGCGCTCGATTATAAGAGCAAATATCACGAATAATTCGTACGTACTAGGTACATTGGAACATTTTCCAGTCACGCAGATGAAATAATTGGTCAGTTACGGCGTTTTTATTTTAAAATCGTGGCATGAAAAACGGTGCTAAAACCGCTTCGTACATGTATTTATGTGCACTGTCTGACACTGATAGCGCGAACACAGCGTCGGCGCTTTCCAGTATGGGGGATATAAGCTTCTTCGTTGCAGCTGTTGCCGCGAAGCTGTGAAAGTCATCATACATCTAGCCAAAACTAGAATAAGTATTGATTTATGTCCATCTTACTATACCGACATATATTGCCAGACAATAGCAAAACATATAGTTGTAACAGTAAGGTTATAATTAAATAATAAATAAGGTTTGGCTCGATATTCCTCTTCCTTTGGTTCTGAACAGGTCGAGCCTCGGTTGAGGCGTTGGTGAATAAAAAAAAAGTTTCCAGTATATAAATATAAGTAATAAATAAAAGGACACTCATAACAACAATTAATTAGAACGTCGGTTAAAACAAGGAAATGTAAACGCACGTTTACCGTGTGTACCTTTCTTGGTGCCGTTCAAAAACGCACGGAGCACGAACCGACTGCAGTTTACTCCGGTGTTCTCCAGGTAGACGTCCGCTGATGCCACGGGCAGCGAAGGGCAGAGTACTAAGTAAGCCGCGCTATGGCCCCACTCACGAGTTTCACTCTCTCCTCAAGCCCAGAATATCAAGTCTACGTCAGCCACCATTATGTTTTATTTCTAAAGAATATCTGCTTGAGATAAGATGCGTCCTGCTGGGGTAAAAACAGGAAGAAGAAGAAGAAGGAAGGGCTATTACCATTTTCCAAGTGCTCGCAAAAAAGCTGACTCACAAAAAGGGTGACTGAGATGGAGATAACCTGGCTGGAATTCACAAATAAAGTGGGCCAACCCTAGAAGTTGGACTACAAAAAAGTAAGTAGCTTTTAAAACAGGGTAAAATAATGTGAAAGAAACAGAAAAAAATACATCCTGGTTTATAAGAGAAGATGATAAGTGTGCAGCAACGAACAAGGATGCTTGTGGCAATAACACCTTGACATATTATCACATCTCTTTTAGTGGATTTTAGGGTAGACGGAGCGTTGTCTCGTGTTGTGACATTATGAAAATGGTCGTAGTCACTATAACCGAGAAGGACATTGTTAATTCTTGTCTGTGCACTCACCACCTCGAGGTTATCGAAGAGGCACACAATCACTTGGTGTCCTCCTCTCCCCGTCTTCGATCGCAAAGAAAAAACAAAGGGACTAAAAAAGCGGATGTAACTTGCCCCCCCCCCCCCCCCCCTCTTTTTTTTTTTGTAGAAATGTTTTTTTGGATTTTTTGACATTGTTGTTAGCGTCTAAAAAAATAGATTCAGGGGCTTGGTGTTGCAAACAAAGGCTTTGCGGAACTGAAGAGTGCCAAGCCCCCCTTTGCGCTGGTCAATTCGCGCGATAGTGTCACTGCGCTCGACTTTACCGAAATCAAAACAACCCTTTCTTTAGAAAAGGGGGGGGGGGGGGGGGTTGGCCCTGAAAAAAAAAAATGTAACGGATTACAAGGAATCCGTTACGTAAAAAATGTAAGGGAATTACTTTAAAATTACTCCAGGAAATATTTAATTATTCCCTTACAAAATTACTGATAAATGTAAGGGATTACAAGTAATTTCGTTACTTGTAACGGATTACGTACAAGTCTGGATATACGTGCCAAACGAACGAAGGACATGTGGAAAACCGAGAGAGACGGCAAGAACTGCGCAGTAACACTGGATAAGCAACTCCTTGTGCTTGCAGACGATCAAAATAAATTGAAAGTCACGTAATATAGTTCGATTTTCAATAAATAAGTACTGCTTTATTCTTTCTGCTCATGAATATGTGCGAAGATGCTTGTTCTGGGTTCAAATCATCACCCGCATGCTCCAAATCTTTGCAAATAGAGAGAAGCCAGAGAACAGGTGCCCGATAAAAACTGCCCGACATAGGAAATAATAAGAAAACACACCTTTCGTAGCCCACGTACTTTATTCTGCACGTTTCGAACGTTTTTTTTTTTTTTTTTTTTTTCAACCACTCGTAAATATATACGACGGGGTCATTTTCAAATAGTGACAGGACGGGCATGTTAGCAATATATAAGCACCAACGGAATACTGGCGAACTTTGAACATACTCTACATTCCTTTCGATCGTTATTTTGCTTAGAATCGTCGCTCGTTTCTACATACCTGCCATGGAACAGGGGTTTGGGCCTGAAATATAGCGAAGTTTAACATCGTTCAGCGGTAAAGAAAAAATGCTGTAACTAAACACATTACACTTTCACAATATTAATAAAGGTACATACTATCCGGTACAACTGAAATGACAAAAGTTATTCATGTTTTTTTACGGCGAAGAGACAAAATTCACGCGCGTTTTCCCATAGGAATACACAGGAAGACTGGAAAAGTAGACTGCATGCTGTCTGCTTCAATTTGCAACCGGAAGTCCCGTAGACACTAGCGCCAGCTGAGCCTCTAGCGTTTATTGTAATAACTCTATGGTCGCTCTAGTGGGACGAGACCATAACAGCGTCTGGACAAGGCAAGAAATTCAAAAAGCTTCGATGCGTACACCCGCTGCCAGCGTGGGTACCCAGCGGAAATGAAGTGGCGACCGACCTCCCCGTACCGAGATCTCGAACCTGTCTCTAAGAGCTTTGCGCTATTCGGCCGTGTGGAACACGCTGGAGAGAAATGTGATATATTCTTGTATCGGCGCATGGAATCTCCCACTGGTGACTGAAGAGCGTGGCAACCATGGCCTAAGAAACTCCGGTCGAGGCGAGTCCAAACCATCTCATTATCGTTCCACATTTCAATGAACTTGCGCTATTCCCCGATAAGAATGATAAAGAAAAAATCACCAAACAAGAAGCGCGAACCTAATTGGGAGCGTGCGACACCTAAAACGGGCGCGCGGACCCGTCTTGGCATCTACACAAGCGACGGCGTCAGCGTTACGTCTGTCCGCTCGGGAAGAGTGGCTTTCCTCAGGCCTTGACTTGCAGCGTCTTGGCCGCGTCTTCGCCTTCCCGCAGCTGCTATGTAATGAAAAATATTATCTAACATATGAAATGTTAATAACAATTTAAAAAAAAATTGTGATTCAAGAAAAATGAAATAACTCGAATATTTCTTGAAACGTTTTATGTGCATTATGTTTGTTTTTTTTTCGGTCAAGGCTGTTTTGCGTTTTCTAGTTTTATTATGATGCTTTATTTTGTGGTTGCGACCAAGAATATTTGGATCGTGTGAAGCACTTGAGATCCCTTCTTGAGTAGCTCCAAGCCACAGGACTCGCAACGCGCCTCTAGCTCTCCGGCCCTACACCTAGACCAGCCACACCTTCTCGTCTCAGCTGTCATCGACTACTTAGTGATCTCCATACCAGAAGACAGTTCTGCAGTGCCCTCTTTCCCCACAAAAAATAAAAAGAATACCCTTCCGATTTGACCCTACTCATCCAGAGATTGGTGACCAAATCTCCCCCAACACCTCTTCTCTTCTTTTCTCACCCTCTTTCCCCGCCCTTGCGAGTCGTGAACCTGCCGAAGGAGGCTAACATTACGTGCAGGCATCCCCTCTTCCCGTGTACAACAACAAAAGCAACAACAACAACAACGACAACAACAACAAGAACAGCAAAAATAAACCATTTACAGGTCGCAACAGTTTTAGCATGAGCAAGTGAAAACTTCAAATATAAAATAATTTCGAACAAACTATGCAGTTATCTGGAACAATCACTGATGTGGTAAAATGCCGTTTTCATCGCTACTTCGTGTGATTAGAGTGCAAGTGCCAACGCCATGTTCGTACTATAGGGTTACTATAATGTACGATAGAGGTTCAACTGGCGCTAGAGTCCATGCGACTTCCGTGACGTAAATTGAAGCATACAGAAACTAGTATACTTTTCCGGTGCTCCTGTGTATTCCTATGAGAAAACGCGCGTGCATTTTTTCTCTTCGCCGGAAAATAACATAGAACACTCAGTTATTTAGGTCGTACCGAATAGTATGTACCTTGATTAACATTGTAAAAGTGTAATTGCCTAGGTTAGCGCATATTTCTTCATCAGTGAACGATGTTTAACTTCGCTACATTTCAGTCCCTAACGTGTGTTCCGCAGCAGGTGTGTGAAAACAACAAGCACGATTCAAAGCAAAATAACAATCGAAAGGAATGTGGAGCGTGTTCAAGGTCCGCCAGCATTCCAGTGACGCTTATATGTTGCTAATATGCCAGTCCTGTCACTATATGAAAATTACCCTGTCGTGGATCTTTATGAGCGAATAAAAACATTGAAAACGCAAAGAATGAAGTACGTGGGCTATGAAAAGTGTATCTTTTTCTTGTTGTGTTTGCCGGGCAGCTGTTATCGGGCACTTGTTCGCAAAGATTTCGAGCGTGCGGGTGATGTTTTGAACGTAGAACAAGCATCTTCGCACAGAGCTGAAAAAATGAAGCGGTACTTATTTATTTAAAATCGGAATAGGTTAAGTGGAATTCAATTTATTTTGAACGTACATGCACGGGTAGTTACTGATCCAGTGTTGCTGCGTAGTTCTTGCCGTCTCTCTTGGTTTACAGATATCCCTCGTTCGTTTGGCACGTATATCCCACATGCTGAAAAGCGCCGAAGTTGTGTTCGCGCTAACAGTGTCTGATAGTGCACAAAAATGCACGTACGATGCCGTTTCAGCACCGTTTTTAATGCCATGAATTTGAAAGAAGAACGCCGTAACTGATCAATCATTTCATCCACCTGACTGAGAAATGTTCCAAGCTACCTTGTGCGTACGGAATATTCGGCATGTTTGCTTTTATAATCGAGCGCGGGGAGAAAATGCACTCACGTTTTCCCGTAGCAATGCAGTATTGGAAGTCAAGTATTGATTGATTTCTGTCTGCTTCCATTTGCGTCAGCTCACTAGCGCCAGTTGAACCTCTAGCGTACATTAAAATAACTATATGGTTCGTACTAACTGTGTCATAGAGCCGTATACTGCCTCGTCCAAAAGGCAATGAAATTATGGTGCATGGAATGCGTCTCCGACTGGTGCGTTTACCGCGCTGAAAAAAGTGGTCCTTCGATTTCCGCCCGATGACGGCATGCACGTGTCACGCTGTCGCCAGCCGCGACCCTGGCGTTGTCACAGCGGTGGTGGTGGATGTGGAAGACGCCTATTATGTCGCAGGTCGCTCTCTAGATCGACAGTCCACGCAAGCTTCAGCGGCCAAGAGTTGGGACGCCGCGACGACGGTGACACTCGCGTACAGCCTTACTTAGTCAAAAATAATTTATATTAAAAAACTTTGAAAAGAAAAACTTGGTTCTCGGGGTGTTTTTAAACTTTACCAAGGCGTTCGATTGTATTAGTCATAAGGTCCTATCTAAAAAAACTTGAAGTTTACGGTATCCGTGGGCAGGCACTATTACTTCTGCAATCTTATCTAGAGCATCGACAGCAATATGTATCCATCAATGGTAATTCCTCCACTATTAAGCCTATTACGTCAGGCGTTCCACAGGGTAGTGTGCTAGGGCCATTCCTTTTTAACATGTACATAAATGATATAGTTAACGTCAATAAGGAGGCAAAATTTGTAATGTATGCTGATGATGCAAGCATATTTTTTTTTCCTCCGAAACCGCTGATGAGCTAATCGATATGGCTAACTTAACTTTGTCTAGAATTAAATCTTGGGGTGATAGTAACTCGTTGACAGTAAATAGTAGTAAAACAAAAGCTGTTATTTTTCGTCCAAAAAATAAACCTGTGGTGGTGTCGAAGCTTCTTTGTTTTAATTCGTCTCGAATTGAAATAGTCAGTTGTTTTAAAACTCTCGGAGTATTTTTTAGTGAAAATATGTCCTGGGATAGCCATATAAACTATATTATTCCAAAATTAGCTCGCGTGGTAGGAATTGTGAATCGCTACCGTTACATATATCCAACGAATGTGAAACTCTTGATCTATAACTCCTTGTTTTACTCCCACTTAGCGTACTGCTACCTCGTTTGGGGTACATCAACGTTAACTAATATTGAACAACTGTTCATACTACAAAAGAAAATACTCAGAGGTATAGGTAATGTACCTTTTGATTTCCACACTGCTGAATTATTTAAAACCTATAGGATAATTGATGTTCACAAATTGTATTCATATCGACTTTGTACCAGTTTTAAGAGTGAAAGAATAAAGGGCACACGTTTATTAGAAAATCTTTTTTCGAAAATTGTATTACAAACGCCACACGTAATCCACGTGACCCAGATTAGACAGTTGGAACTACTCTCAAATCGAGGCGCACTAAATATACAGTGGCACGATATGGCGCCAACGCAAACTTACTTAGGCAGGTGCGTTCCATTCATCTCATAGTGTTAATATAATACTCTAAAGGGGAAAGGTGTCATGCATTCGGGCTGCTTCGCAACGGCAGGGCATAGACGCGTACGTTGGTGGTCCCAGTGGGTAGTCCCGATGGGAACATATTGCTGCCGAGAAAGAAGCAGCAAAACATCGCCTGTAAGGTCTGTACCTAGTTCTTTTCGAGCTTACGGTCAGGAAAACTCCACCTAACCTTCTGTCGCTTCCTTTCTCGTTCTTTCTCTAGGCTGCGCGCGCGCCCTCAAGGTTCACGAGACGCTGAAGCCTTGTCGAAGTCGCCTTGTTGCTGGAGGCTGGAAAAGTGAAGCTCTTCGGTGACTATAGACAGAATTGTCGCCAGTGTTTAGGGAGGAACTGGCCAAATTAATCAGGCTTCATTTCAGCAATTGGCCGATCTCAATTGACTTTTCATTAAATTAAACCAAATTAAAAAAAAAAAGACTGCGATCGTTGAAAGGTTGATTTTAGCAAATGCTCTGACCCTGTCACGAGCTTTCTGCCCTTGATAACGCTTCGTCGCAAGCGCAGCCGAATTCGTGCTGCAGAGGCGGAGCTTTTTACTGAATTCTTAGCCTGTCACCGACTACAGTCGATCGTACGCTGGCCCGGCAATGCATGAGTCTCTGTGGGGTTTTATTGCAGGCTCAGAAGTTGGTCTTGTATACTTCACCGAGAAACACAAAAGAATGACACGGCGTTTGAGAAGAAAAAGCACGACGGCAACGCCAAGTACACGCCGGAATTCCGGAGAAATCGTTCTATGTTCACGCGAGAAATAGAGGGCATTAAGTAAGGCGGTTATACTTAACGAACTATAAGCAGGCTGCTATGAAAAGAAAAGGGAAACCCATCGCATGAAGTGCACTTTTCGCTCATTTTTCATTCCAGCACTCGTATAGAATCCTTATGAAAAGATGGTGGTGTTCAACCCTGAACGAACGGTTTCCCATTTCATCATCGTCTGAGTATTTGCTTCTTTTTATTTTCCACCAATTTTATAGGCCTCTGTGTCACGACGCGATATTCTCGAAAATCGAATCATTCCTTTCGACGTTTTATAACGGCTATTCGTCCAGGGGGTATGAACAGAGCCCAACCACTTATGGAAAGCGGCAGCTGTCGTTCGCGATCCGCGTTTCCCAATTCTCGATTTATTCTCGGGCTCGAGTAAAGCCGCCAGCTTTACGGTTTAGGGATTCGTGACAGATGGGGAAAATATGTTTTCGTAACTAAAGTTGCCTTCTCGAATTCGCCGATATTTCTATGTCCGAATGATATTTATTCGCATTCCGAGAGTATATTTATATATGACGAGATTGAGAACGCGTCGCTGGGTAAATGTGAATTCTGTTTCTACGGTCCGAATACTGTAAACGACTTATTTTTCGCGGGCTCAATATTTCGCGATTTAGATCAAACCTGAAGTTTTGGAATATTTCGCGGGTTCTAATTTTCGCGAATTGTGGGCGATTCGCGATAATTAGGTCCTCGCGAAAATTAAGTCGTTTACAGTAATTGTTATTGTTCTACATTTTTTACAACGATTGTCTGGGATAGCCTCGTAAGGCGCTAAAAGAAAGCGCGCTTTATACGATCCCCCGGAGTGCTAAACTGTAAAAATAAAAAAACTACCATAAAAAAAATTTGATAAAACCACATATGTTTTAAAATATTGGGGATTTACTAGCTCGCGCAAAAAAAGAAAAAAGAAAGAGTGAGAAAGAGAAAAAAATATATGTGTGAAAAGATAAACACAAGTTGTGTTTAGACATTATTTTAACCCTTGGATAGTGGGGACAAGGAGAGCAGCACACACACAACTCAGAGATTTGTGCTTGTGCTGTCTTCCTCCTTGTCCCCACTCCTCGGGGTTAAAATAATGTCTATGCTTCAGCAGCTCACCTGCACCCTTGCTTTAAAGCTGTGTTTAATTGTGTCAAAGGACTCGGCGTACTCAAATGTATAGTTGCTCTTTAATATTTGCATAGTGGGCTTCACCATGCGAGGCGACGTTTACATAAAAATTCTATTTATATTACAGATGCAAAAACAACAACAGAAAACATCAACTGCTGAAGAGAGTGACACATATACTCTGCGCTTACTCCATTACAAAGGTGGCGCCTTTTCAGAAAGATGAATAGAAATATGAACGTAATTCAATGTATTCCTATCATGTGTCGCACAAACAGAATTGGAAAGAGAGAGAATAAAAAAAGCGCCTTTAGTTTTGAGAGTTTTATTCACCTCGTTGGAAAGAGCGACACCGTTAAGCGGGTCGCCGTCGTTTGTCTCGTCGCTCGCCAAAACGCTTGCATGCGGTTTATACTTAAAACTGTGAACACTACCTGCACTGTGCGTAACTATGAGGAAGGTCGAAGAAGCTGTAATAGACATTTTGTGTCTGGTCGGTAGCTCCCAAGGTGGCTGTAGGTCCAACCGTGTTTAAGTTTCTATCAAGGCGACACCTTATCAAGACTCACAAAAACTTAAGTGCACACATGATGCAGAGGCAATCCACACATGGTTATACAAGTTTTGTGTCGAACAAGACAGCAGATCCAATGGATGAGACTAAGTGTCAGTTTACAAAAAGACTGTGTCTCCGGTCCCATTTCCCAACAGCGGCCTGCTTCCACCAAACATTCCCGGCAGCACCACAGCTACCCACTACTCTGAAATTGACAAGGGAATGACACTAAGACAAAGCTGGCTCACCAATTCCAAAACTGGTGTCTGCTATTTATATAGAAGGCCCACTTCTGAAAAAAAAAAATTGGTCCAAAGGGCTGTCAGAGGAGGACGCACCTAGCTGGGCATTGCCTGTCGAACTTGGCAAAATCGTCGGCGTGCAGTTTGGCATATTTCTCTTAATGTTGTCCACTCAGGTATCCAAGTCCTCTACCTTTGGCTAGAGATCACAATCTGTCACAGTCCAGTTGAGAGTAAGTACCAGATGGTTTTTGCCACCACACAGGGCAATATTTTCTGCGTACTGAACTGGACAAACACGGGCAAACTTTGTCGTCATCACTTGACGGTTTAAACTTCTGCCTTGGCCTAGCCCAAGTTCCCGCACTAGAACATATTGCCACATGCGTCTCAGAGCAAGCGCGCCTGTGGCCGAATGGTTATCGTGCTTGGCTCCCACGCAAAGGGCCGAGGTTGGATTCCTGGTCGCGCATGCACCTTTTTGTTAATGCCCCAGTTAAAGTGTGTTGTTGGTCCTCCCGGTGGTATGGCACGCATGTTCCGCTCCGATGGTCTGGAGCGTGGTGGCACGAACGTCGCTGAATGACTGACGGGTCGACTCACTGCTTGAATAGAACTATGTGCATTTATTTACACTCTAGTTACAAGTCCCAACTTGGGAGACCATCCTGCCTCGCCTAAAGTCTCGACCCACGTCCCCAATTTCTCTCAATCAAATCCAAAATCCGAATCCCTCAAAATCCTCTCCGCACTCCTTTTGTAGGCCCGTAGGGGCCTCCTTTCCCCTCAGGAACCGACCAATCTCTTCAAATTCTACCACTCCCACGTGGTACACTGTTCTCCAATGGTTGGCGAGCTGTCAACCTTGCGCTCCAACCGCCAAACCCAAATTCCTTGTAGGGTCGTTCTCTGCATTTTTGGCAGTCTGGCTGGCGCCAACCGCTAAATTATTGCATCGGGCAAAGAGCGACAATTTTACCCTAAGCGGCAAAACCCTCTACACACAGGCACACTCGGTTAACATCCACAAGCAGCCCCAAGAACGGGCCGTCCCAGTGGTCTGTCCGAGCAGACTCCCGAAACCCGAGACGTTTCCTAACGACCGCGGGGGACCCGCTCCGTCCGCTCGGCCGCTCTGCCCACGCATATGCTCCCTTCAAAACGACGACACCCACAAAGAAAGCTAAAGAAAACAATGCCGACGCAACTCTGGGAAGTTCTAACAAAAGAAAACACCTTAATTAATAAGCATGACTTCTATATACTTAACTCCTCCCCACCAAGACTGTTGCGTTGACACTGATGTAAGCGCAACATAAATTCCTTCCCCGAATAGCGTACTGGCAAATATTCGAACCGACCGCTTGGCCCACATTTAACCAAAAGCAACAGCGTCAACATTGCGCTCTAAAAGTTCACCAAGCGCTGATCCGTTAATATCAACAAAATCAAACGGCACCGATAACAAAAAAAAAAA
>JABSTQ010006571.1:0-27955 GCA_013358835.2 Ixodes persulcatus | reverse complement strand
ATCAATAGGGGGGTCAGGACATCCAGACCAGACCCCCCCCCCCCCCCCCCCCCCCCCCCCCCCCCCTCTAAATCCGCCCCTGCTGGTGAGTCTCGAAGACCTAGGGTAGCTGGCGGACTTTGGCCTCTTGGATTTGGTGCCTGGGCGGTCGCTGGTGTTCGCGGGAGCACAAGACGTGCGGCGTCCGCGTCGAGGCTGGTTGGGTAGCTGGTCGGGGAGCTCTTTGAAAACCTCGGACTCGAGCCTGGACGTCTGGGATAGGATAGCCATCCTCCGGTTCCCTCTCGCGACGACATCGAAGAGTTCCAGTCTATCGAAAATGAGGTGCTGGTGTTCGGGGAGCATGGCATCCCAGTAGAACCGATAGGGGTGGGGATGCCGGATCTTGTGGACATCTCTTGTGGACAAACTTCTGGTGTTCTGGGCGAGGTCGCGCAGAATGTCGCAGGCCTGACGGGCCCTCGCTCCGGGAATGGGCGGTGGAAGCTCCACCGGAGGTAGTCGGATCGCGTTGGTGGCTCTGGTAGAAATGATTCCCGTATAAGCCATACCCCCGGCGGCAGCAGGGGGAGGGCTCCGGCGATGCTGGAAGCAATCTCTCGGCGCGTCTGTGGATGTTCGAGCTCACCGTGCCGACGTTCGAATAGCTCACCTTCAGAGTTCTGCGACAGGGACTGCTGAGACCAGGGGCGGATTTAGAGGGGGGTCCGGATGTCCTGACCCCCCTCTTGACTTCTGCATGTGTAAAATTTAGGGCGTGAAACGAGGGAGAGGGGGAGGGGGTTCCTAAACAAATGGTACGCTGACCAACACCTGACCCCCCCCCCCCCCCCCCTCAAGAAATTCCTGCATCCGCCCCTGGCTGAGACTGCTGGCCGTGTGGGGCGAGACCGGCCAGCACATCGACGGTTGGAAGCAGCTAGGGCAGCTCCCATGGTTGAGGCGAAGGAGGCAGAAATGGCATCCCCTGTCTGGGCGGCTCCGTTATCGGCGGCCAAGTGCGTTGGTGCATTCGACGACGAGACATCCTTCTCCTTGGTTTTTCTCTTGTCATGCTGAGATGCTGAGATCCGAGGCAGTGCCGGCGGCGGGTGTCACTCGGTTTGAAGAAGGGTCTCGGCACGGGATGGAAAAAAAAAAAAAAAACTCGCAAACCCTTCGGACGTTTCATCGTTTCTACCGCCGTTCTCAGCCCGAGCATGTATATATACACGTATATATCATACAAAACGCCAATGTCAAACCTCTGACATTTTTTTTTTCTTTCTGTGTTTTTTTCAAAATCGTCAATCGCGACACGTTTCAGAATACCAGGTTTCCTTTTCCGCCAGCTCTGCATGATGGTCCATTTACCTCGTTTCTTCATACTGGCTACTGCATGTCAGGAACATCGGTGGTTTTGATAGAACCGAGTTGGATGGACATCTGAGAATTCTAATTTATTAGTTAATACCCTGAAGGCGACACGTACTGAGTACATGTAGCGATGTGGGAGTGTGGCACATTTAGAAATAGAGACTTTTTTTATTATAAGCTCGACCACTGATTCCAACTAAGTATTCTTAATTCTAAAGTTAGATTGAACGGAAATGTATTACCAGATGCACGACTCGCTGAGAGTAACTCTGCCAAATGGACACGTCATACTTGAGGAAAAACTAATATTTTTATTTTTCTGTTAATAATGGTTAAAACCGGTTACCGGTAAATAACTTACGCTTACGGTTACGGTTTTTATAAAATTCAAAAAACGGTTTCGTTCCGGTTACGGTTGCTGAAAAATATAGTTCCTAAGCGGTTTTCGGTTTCGGTTACAGTTACGGTTTGAGTCCCTGGTTTCTCCACGTTTGAACGCAAACTTTGATTCAAGCGAAAAAAATTACACCATCTTCCCGAGGGGAACCATGGGGTGATGCGGAGCATCGTGTTGGTTCCGAGGAAAGAGTCAGTTGCGTGCTGACGTCGAGAGATGGCGCCACCGACTGCCCTAGCGTTACCCCCTACGCGAGCCTTCGTCGCGGCTCGCGGCAGAGAAGCTTGGAACACTCGCCGCTCGCCGTTTATTTTTTTTCACACTTGAAGGAGAGGAGACTAGAGGAGGAGCGTTGCGCGTGCGCGCGCGGTGTGGTTAGAATCGAACGCACGCGAAGTGCACGCACAGCTGGTAGAGAGAGAGAGCGGAGAGAGTAACGCGCAGCTGTTGGAGAGAGGGAAGGAGGAGAGTTGCGCATGCGCGCGCGGTGTGATTAGAATCGAAGGCACGCGAAGTGCACGCGCAGCTGGTAGAGACAGAGAGCGGAGAGAGTAACGCGCAGCTGTTGCAGAGAGGGAAGGAGGAGAGTTGTGCATGCGTAGTGTGAGTGCAGACTACAACGCCGACGCCGCGGGACATAGCCCCGAGCAAGAGATGCTCCGCATCTAAAAATTATGGTAGCAAACTTCGCGTTATTTTGGAAGTTATAAGCAAATTAAAATCGCTCAAACCGCGCTGCATACGGCATTGCCAATGGCAGGCCCGAAGCGAGATGCGCCCTCTCAGATGGCCGACCTAGAGTCACTAAATAAAGCTACGCTTTCAGAGTACCGAAACTCCCAAACTACGCGTCTGAAGCGCGTCAGGCGCCGCCATCTTGGGTCTACGCGCAGATGGAAGAATGACTGTAGCTGAGCCAAGCCGAGCTGTAGCCGTCACCTGCGCCAGCTGCCGTGGCCGCAGCTGTAGCAGCGAATCAAGGTCGTGTTGTTCATATCTCGACTTAGGAAGGAAAAAACGCGTGCTGAGCGACGGACTTCAGCGTGCGCGCTCAGCAAACAGCAGAACAGCAGCAGGCAGCGGATCGCTGGACCCAAGATAGTGGCGTTGAAAAAACGCGATGATGATGATAGCGACTCACGTGACTGCCGCTGTCCAATGATGCCGCGGCGAACCAGAATATTATTGAATGGAGCGACTGTATTGTCGGAAAAATGCCAAAGAAAAGGAATGCGGTACTCTGAAGCGTAGCTTATTTAGTGACTCTAGGCCGACCGTGCCGTCGCTCTGTAGTGAACGCAACTGTGTGAACGGGCCATTTCTGCCTCCTTCGCCTCAACCATGGGAGCTGCCCTGCTTCCAACCGTCGATGTGCTGGCCGGTCTCGCCCCACACGGCCAGCAGTCTCAGCCAGGGGCGGATGCAGGAATTTCTTGAGGGGGGGGGGGGGGGGGGGTCAGGTGTTGGTCAGCGAACCATTTGTTTAGGAACCCCCTCCCCCTCTCCCTCGTTTCACGCCCTAAATTTTTTCTCCGTGTTAGTATGTTGTCTGAGATCTATCACAGCGCAAGCTTTCGACCAGTCAAAAAATCATTGGAGGGCCCTTCCCTTTTAAACAACACGGGATATGGGGCGTTCGATGAAAAATTCCGGCAACAAATTTTACACTCAAAGAACAAGAAGTGTGAAACTACTTGATTGAATCGATCACTAAGCGATAAAGAATGAGCAATTTCTGGTAATCCTGTAATAGTCGCGCGGCAGCTGACTTCCGGATATTGCAGGAAGAGGTTTTGGGAAATTTGCTTTGCATACAGTTTCTACTTTTTTGCACTGCTCCCTTTTCTTTTTGTGGCATTTTTCACATGTGCTGTGAAAATAATCAATGCAATAACCGTACAATACAAACAAGCTAATAAAAGAAAACAGACTACCGAAATTTAGATATCTACTGATTTTTGCTGATTTTGATTTTTGCTGATTTTTTAGGCTGAAATCTACTACTATTTTCTGGGGAGCTGTGGCAACACAGTAGAGATCTGCACTGGTGGTACAAGCCGGACCGAGGACTGCGGGCCGGGCTCGGGCTTCACGGCGACATTCATGAAGGGCCCGGGCCGGGTACGGGCCTTTGCATTCACGTCTACAGCCATTATTATTTTTTTTTTTTAGCAAAATGGCTTTTGGAAGCTTGTTCGGGGGTTGGGAGAGGAACCACAGTGGGGGAGGAAGAGACGATGAAGTATGCGTGTGTGCGTGCATGTTTTTGTACGATTCAGTGTGTGTGCAGCGAATGCTCTTCCAGAAAACTAGCGGCCCGGCGTTCCTTTTCGTCCCCGGCGGCCCCGCCTTCATTCATACCATCGCTTCTCCCCATCAACACCCACACAAACGCGCCTACACAATGCGCACCCTCGCCGGCGTAAACCATCTGTAGTACGAGTGCGTGCATCCCCAATATGGGTGAAGACGTTCCCCTGAGGAGTGCTTTTCCTAAACGATTTTTCGCAGACCACCGTAAAAGACGGCGATATTGTTTTATTATTTTTTCTTTGGGTTGTACGCAGCGAGTGCGGGCAATTTGGAACTTTGTCCGTGTTTTGTCCAAACCCGTCCCGACTCGTCCCTTTTTCAACTGTGACACATGGTTTTCTTTACTGCTGCTTGTCATTTTTGGTTTTCCGTCCTTTCCGCGCGGGTTTGGTCGCAGAAAAGAACGATCGGGGTGATTTTTCTTAACAAGCTGCCTAGGCCTGCAGATTTGACCCACTAATAATAGCAGCAAAAAAGAAAAAAAAAGATGTTACAATCTCCTGTAACGCCGAATAAGAGCGCAGCTCTTGAGGAGGAGGAGGGGAAGGAACGGAGAGGAGGGTATGCCCCTCCTCCTTATCCGTACCCTCCCTTCCTCCTCTCCTGCTCCCCTCCCATTTGGCAGGAAATTAGGCAGTTTTCGTAGATCGTTTCCGCTGTCCCGCAACGCTCTCCGCAACTCGCTATGATATCTGGAACTCTACAGTCAAGGCCATCGGCGCGCAGGCGCAGTAGTGGCTTTTTCGTTGCTGAGGGCTTAGTGGAGGGGGAAACGTGGTCTACGAAAACTCCCTATTTTCGCTAAATTTCCCGCTAGATTTAGCGAAAAAAATTCTCCAAAAAATTTAGCGGGGAATTTTTTTTCGCTAAATTTAGCGGGGAATTTTTTCCGCTAAATGTAGCAGGGAATTTTTTTTGCTAAATATAACGGTAAATTTTTTCCTCTATATTTAGCGGGGAATTTTTTCCGCTAACTTTAACGGCGAATTTTTTCGCTAAAATGAGCGGGGAATTTTCCCGCTAAATAGTAGTTTTTGTTCGGTATTTTGGACCAGAAAAGAAACAAATACAGTTTATAAAGTACGGAAACAAAAAAAGACCCGTCGACATACCAACCACCAAGCGATGGAAAAGGCGGCGCATACTAGAAAGGTGTAGTGGGATCAGGCACCGACGAGCGGCGAGCGTAGAACGGTTCCGGATATACGAGGCGGCGCTGCGGTCGTATACGGGCTTGAGTATCCGACCGCGTCCCCGAGCGCTCCGAAGGCCTTCGGCGTGCAGGTTTGGCTTACGGTTTGGCCATTTGGCGGTATGGCAGCGCGAAGTGGCTCCCGTTCTGAACTGATCTCTACCCCGTGTTTGCCGTCGTTTGTGGCCAATGAAGTGTCATGCCGAATTAGTGTTTAATCGCGCAGCAAATGCAATGCGAGCCGCCCTGGCTGCCCGCTTCATACAGCCTATCCAGAACATGCTTTAGTGGCGCCCTCTCGAGACGTCGACACGGAGTGCGGCAGCCGTGAGCGCTCGCTGAGCTCACTACCCTTCCTCTAGTTCACGGCCACTCAAGCGACCAAGGGCGTCATGAAGGAGGTTATTTTTTGCTTGTTTTTGTAATTTTAATTTGCCTATAACTTTTAACGAGCCGGGGGGCGGGGGGGGGGGGGGGGGGGTGTCGCCGAGGGCCACCACCCCGGGTGCCGCTGGCCCTAGTGACTCCACTGATTATGACGTAATTCGTCTTGGGACGAGCAAAGCTGCGGCGAGGCTGACGTCGAGAGGATGGCCTAGTCGTTCCAGCCACCGAAGCGGCTGCTTTTGTACGAATATTGAGTAACGGGTTAATCTTTTATAATCTTGTAGAGGGACAATAGCGACTTCTCGGACACACAAAAGGGATTCTCGGGAAGAGGGGAGTTCCTCCTTCCCCTCTTCTCTCGTGGTGGCCGGAGGCGAGACAGTTACCGTCACTACCTGTCAAGGTTCCTAGACGGGCATTACAAACGAGGCGTTAGCGACATCCACCTGGTGCTCTTTGCTAATCGTTGAATTCGTTTTAAAATACCTTTTCTTGACTTTTTTACAAGATATTGGTGTGCTCGATGTGATACTGCTCCTTTGAACACTTATAGACCAAAAAATAAGCGCCGAAATTTCGTTGTTCGGCCTGCTTCTCCCCTCCCGTTCCTGCCTGAGCTCATCGTTCAGCTGCTTGACCTGCGTCTCGAGCACAGCCCGCGTCTCCCTCACTTCCTTAAACTGCACCTCAAGCTCCTCAAACTTAGCCGCCCACTTTCCATCTGCACTCGTAAATCCGACCTCAAGATTCTCACAGAGACGGCAAGTGAACCTACCCTCCACCGCGTCAGCTAAGCTCTCGAAATCGGTCTTCACCATCGTTTACACTCTTCACAGTCTAAAAACTCCGCTTCCCCCTTACCCTTTCATCCTTTACGACTAATCTCCCATCAAAATCAAAACAAAGCCCGCCAAAATGTAAACAGAGCCTGGCCCTAATGGCCTATACCGGCTGTCTGTGCCTACGCTAATGCGGAAAAACCGAAGGTTGTTGGTCATTCAGCCATTCAAACTGCGCCAAGCCTGTTTGCGCAGGTGCCATTGTATTATCGGGGAGTAGGATGTATTTCCCTTGTATAGTATTTGCATTAATCATGGCGAGTAGAGAAATTTATCAAGGCGAGTAGAGAACTTTAAGATTAAAAGAATTTGCATCTCGTCATTTTTACGTTGTTTATCGTGTCCCGGAGGATACAGAAAACATCTCGTTCATTAAAACATGTCGCGATTTCGCAGCATAATCGCAAAGCAAAAGTCGAGCTTTTTCCCCCACCTGCAGCCACGAGCGGCAGCCCATCGAAGGAACTACGGCGAAAAGATTACGTGACCTCGCTCGGCTCTAAGCTACAGCATAGCGCCCGCTAATGTGAGCAGAGAGAGGGAGAGGAAGCGTCCTCCGAGAGAGAACACGGGAGGCTACACGGCACCCCGAATGACTTCACTAGGAGGGAGACCAGGTTATAGAAATAAGGCCGTAGCACTCCGAGTGGTTACGTCACAATGTCGGAGGAAGGAAGGCTATGGCGCAACTACGTAAGAAAAGTTTTGCTATCGACGCATATCGACGTAAAAAAAAAAAAAAAAAAAGTTTTTTCTCGAGCGGCGCGGTGGTGTTCGTGCGCGTTTATCCGACATTAAAGGGGCACTCAAGTGGACGATCGTCTATTTATTGTCATAACGCAATCCACGGGCTCTAAGCATCCTAAAAATTATATTATTATATATATAATATAAACATAATATACAATGCGTTACCAAGGTTGAAAGTACCAAATTTATATTTATGATTATCCCCGTAACCGCGGGACTACGCGCAGTCCCGCAGCTCCCCACACTTTGCGGACATGCGGACATCTTCCCTCGTACGGGCTCCGATTCTGGTAAATTTACGTTGTGTGTGAGCTGCTGACTGTCTGAAAAGGAACGCTGAGACATTTAGAAGGGAAAGGAACCGAAAAACAAATCCAGACATCGCCGCAGGGGCGGATCCAGAACTCCGTTTTTTTTTTTTTTTTTTTTTTTTTTTTCTTGGGGGGGGGGGGGGGGCGGAAGTTTGTAACGATACTATTCTCCCATTCTTTCTTGTTCACCGGGGGGTCCACCCATGGCAAATTGCCCTCCGAGAAGGGGGGAGGGGGGGGGGGGGTCGAGTTTGTTTGGGGGGTGGCTGCCGCCTTCGTTGCCGCCCCCCCCCCCCCCCCCCCCTTGGATCCGCCCCTGCAGGGAGCGCACACGAGCAAGAGGTGGGTCGACGATGTTAAGGCCGGTTCTCACATGGAGCGAAGCGCTGATGTAGCGCTCCTCACGTACCGTCAGCTACTTATCGCCTGCCACGAGCAACAGTTTTGGCGGTGCGATTCAAAGCTGGTGAACGCTCTGGTCAGCACGCGCTTAGCGCGAGGTTAGCGCTATGCTTGTAGAGCTCCGCTGCATGTGTGAACAAGCCTTTAAGCCTCTCGTCCCACACTGCTGCTGCTGCTCTCTCGTGTGTGTGTGTGTGTGTGTGTGTGTGTGGTTCTTTTGATCCTCCCACCCGTCGTTTTTTTTTGTCGTCACCACAGTCTCGGGTATTTTTTTTTTTTTTTTGTGTTCGCTTGATACTACGGCATTTACGTGGATTCGCGAAACAAGTCCTGCTACGGTTTGAGTGACGCGTGTGGCAACTAGTCAATGATGACACTGGTCGATGACCTCTCTCTCGACAGAGAGAGACTTCTTGAAGTTCGTGTTCAAATGTTTTCATGATGGATCTTGTGGGACGTATGGATACGATCGACAGGTGAGAAACAACTTATTTACGGGCTTTCTTGGTGATGTAAGACGCAAGTAAAGTGCTGCAGTCGATTTTTTCAAAATCTCGTGATAGAATGGAATCTTGTTCTTCGTCGTTATCCGTTTGCTACTGCGTCAACATTTTAAATATGCGCGGTAATATTCCAGTTTTCACTGGAAGGTAAATAACAAGTTTGTGTGATTATTCAAAGTGCGTTGTTTGTGCTTATGTGTTTATTTATACTAATGTTATTTTGTTGCCTTCACCGCGTTTATACTAGAATCTTAACTGTATTAAGGTAATAGTATTATTGTATACAAAATAGGTTATATTTTGTGCTTAGGCAGCTCGAGCCTATAGGGAGAAGTAAATTGGTTGACTGTAAATAGTAAGTTTAGTACCCCTGCCACACGGAAAAGTTAATATATTTTGATTAAATAATACGGGATTTAATCAGCTCGTTGTTTTGAGTGATTATATGAGCGTCGCAAGCTGATTTGTCGACCCATATTGTCATTCGATCGAAATTACATTAATTTTAATTCAGTGACTGCACGCGATAACATCGCTTACACTTGATCGTAAGTGACAATTGTCGAGCCTGTGTCCGCGTTGGCTACGTCTACCTGATTATTTTTAACTGATCTGTATTGCTGTGTCCAATCACTGCGTGTCTCGCCATTTTGTCGAAATATTTCTGTATAAAATATGCATTCCTACAGCAATAATTGCGTGACTCAATATTGTCTACTTACTAACAATCACATTTTTCTATAGACGTCTTCTACGCATACCTCGTGCCATTTCGTATCGATTATTTAGCGGTGTAATGTTATGCCTGTGTGATAAAGTGTTTCTTAAACCCTTTGCAATGTGCAGCTTTCATTTTAGCTAATAAGACACGCGTATGTGACGAAAAGCGCGTTACGACGGTCGATCCACACGCGTTGCCTTCACTTCGACGCGCGCCCCCGATGGCCTTCCTTTGCGACGTCACGAGAAGAGCGCTGCGGCCTTATTTCTAGGAGGTGTTGGACCAGGTGTGACCCTGAAGACTGGGAGTTAGCTGAGGGGTGCCAGAAATGCCAATACTTTTTTTTTTTTACTTTTTTACACAACTAGGACACGCAAGCGAAATCGGTTTTCTGTTCTTTACTTTAGTAGTTGCAGAGGGCAACTTCCACAAATGTTTGACCGAAGTCCGGAAATCTTTGCACCCCCCCCCCCCCCTTTAACCTGCCACAAAAGCACAAAAACGTTATATTAACGCGAAATATCAATGCTTTCCGCGTGCGCCTTCTGTTGCATCGCAGAGAGTACCGGTCACTGAAATGGTTGTTGATGTACATACAAGGCGCAAGTTGGGCACAAGAACACTAGAGTTTTAGTAGATCGTTTCGATAACGATACCCGACACTCCGCCGAAGTCATTGCGAACGCATCATATCGTTATGGAAATATCGGAACGATGCCATAATAGGGAGTTTTAGTATATCGTTTTCGAAGGCCTGCTATACCGCTACGGGCGCGCGCTTCAGAGCATGCATCGAAGTGGCAGCACGAGCTCCGCTACAAAGAGCGTACCTGAAAACACTATCTCCTAAAACTGATAACTCTACTGATTCCTAGAATTCGATGAGTGAACTTTCGTTTGACGGCAACGATGAAGAGTGCACAGAAGGAGACACAGTCAAGGTCAGTTACGGCTGCGTGCATGCACGGCTGCCGGAAAGCGTTTAAATGCGTTAGCATTTATTACCCTGGTTTATATAGCCGCCTATCGCATGGACGGTCGTGGTTCGTACTGGACTGTGGACTGGTTTCGATAAGCCGCGGTGCGGTTCCCGCCGTGCTTTTTCGCTCCGTTCGTTCGCTCGTTGTGTCCACTTTTCCTCTTGCGTAAGAGGGAAAGAGTCTCCTCTCATGCTTCCAATGACGCGCCGCGGGACAGTTGGAGGATGGGATCGAGCGGACGTGGCCGCGTAGCCGCGAGGCACAGGGTATCCGACAACGTAAAACCGAGGCGCAGCGACGACGCTGTTTGCGCGAAACCGCCGACGCCCGGAAGGAAAGATAATGACTCTTTGAAGACATCAGTATGCGGACCGTAGGCGATCGAGGGAAGCAGTGGTGGCTGCATCCGAAATCGCCGACGCCCGGGAGTGCAAGATTGCATTCTATAAGAAAAAATGGAGGAAAAAGGTAGCAACGGCGCGTTTTTCCGCCTTCTACTGACGCGCCCCCTAGCGGACACGAGAAGAAGAGAGGAACGAGACGTTTTTCTCCTTTTCCAGGCAGACGGAAGAAAGCTTCCGCCCTCCCGCTTCATCTTTTTACGGTTTCAATTTTCGAGCACGTCGCGCACGTTGTTTAATACATGTTGTTGAGTTGATTGCGCTTCAGCATCAGCGAAGTCCGCCTGTAATTCCGTCTCCCAGTCCAAACGTGCAGAAATTCCTGTTGCATTGACGTTTTTACCACTAATTTTACCAAACGAGCAAACGAAGCCGCTAGAAACAGCGAAGTTCCAGAGCAGTGCTGGCAGTGCCAGCAGCGCTATGCGTACACTGGGCTAAAATGGCCGTCTCCGGATGTCTGAAGTACAGCGGAACCCACGCGGAACCGCGCGGAACGATGTGTCCACGTTGACGACGTTATGGAAATCGCGAAAACTGCGTCCAAGACAGACAGGTTTCGCTGCCTGGTTCCTGAGTGCCTTCTGTGCATGAGTTCGGTTCTGTTTTCCGATGCCGAAGTGCCAACCGGCAATCAACGTGGTTCTGTATTTTTGCGTGTTAGCAACATAGCAGCAATTAACATCACGATGGCAGTGTTGTGCGTTGTGAACAGAATACTGGAATTATCGCCGGTGTAACCGTGTGTTCGCGTATCAGTGGTGTAACAACAAGATGAGATGACGTAAACTGTCGGGCATTGATGCCGCTGGTCGGGCCGTCATCAGGGGGGAGGGGGAGGGGTCGCATGGTTGACATTCCGATTTACATTAAAGAGTTTAAAGGGGTACGGAAACGAAAATTGAAATATTCAAATTTCGTTCGGAAATGAGTCAAGCGCATGACGGATAGTAACCGTGAATGATAATCGCACGTTTGTACTTTTGAACGTCTGGCTATATTTTTCGTTCCAAACGGTGCACTCGAGCAAGCGCTCGAAGAGAAGCGAACGGAGAGCGCGATGCGTCATGGGATATCCGGCGCAAACAAAAACAGAAAAAAAAAAGATTCCCCGCATTCGTGACGTAGCCAGGCTGGCGTGGTTATGAGCTTTGCCGTTGGTGGCAGTTGTCAGTGTTGTGGTGGTGTCAGCGTCAACGCGTTACAACCAAGCCGTTCGAAGTACCCGTGGGGTGACGAGCGTGAGGCTGGCCCAAAGACCACGTAACTTCCACAGCCCAGTCAGCTTGGGGCTGAACGGGGAGGAAAAAGCAACTTTTGTCCAAAGTTTGAGCCACGGGCTAATCTTTTTAGGGGAGAATGGCTGTGTCCGGGTACAAAAACGAGGGTCCGAGCAAGAGAGGAGTGCCTCCTTTCCGTCTTCTTGAACTGTTTGGTACAATGCGCGATTTGTGAGTTGAGGAGGAAAGCTAAGAAGGAAAAAGCTGGAAAAACGTTTTATGGCCGTTTTAAACAGTTGAGCGTACTTCCAAAAAGCGGCGCTGCTCCGATGTTTAGTGCGGAGACGTAACGGTTCTTGCTACGTCATGGCCTACTTAGCAAGATCCCCAGCGTTGCTAGATTACCTCCCAACCAAGCTTCAGAGGCATCCACCTGGTGCACATTGGAAGATCGTTTAATTAGCTTTAAATTTAGTTTTCTTGTGCCTTTCAACGAAAGACTGGTATTTTTCAGGTTATGCTGCCACATGCAACACATTTCAGCTAGAAATTGAGCACTGGAATTTTGTTTCTGTGCCCCTTTAAGCTGAAACGAAGTATAGAACAGTTACTGCTGCAGACGCCAGCACGTGCAGCGCTTGTATCTACACTCGTAGAATGCTCATTTGTGGAACTTAGTACGTCATGACTACGTAGCAAGTTCCCCAACGTTGCTAGATTACCTTCCAAATAGGCTCCACATGCATCCACCAGGTGCACATTGAAAGATCGTTTAATCAGCTTTAAAATTAGTTTTTTCGTGCCGACTGGTATTTTTGAGGTTATGCTGCAACATGCAACACATTAAAGCTAAAAAATGAGCGCTGGAATTTTGTTTCTGTACCGGGTACGGAAACAAAATTCCAGCGCTCATTTTTTAGCTTTAATATGTTGCATACCCCGGACACAAGCACGCCCGCTTAAAAGCTACAAGTGCGGACGGATGTACCGCTGACTAAGGCACGGGGGTTCCAGCGCTCCAGACCATCACCCAATCCGTTTGTGAACGCCCGGGGTGCCACTCGTCTCTCCCCCGCCCCGCGGCTGCTCGAAGCCCCCTGCTCGGGGGGGTGGAAGACGACTCCCCGTTCATGTTCTCCCGCGAGCGTAACCCCTGCCGCGGGTCTGCGATCCAACAATCAAAATGACGACACAAACATGGGCATATCAGCTTTTCTATGAACAAACCTTACTTATTACAACAAAGTGCAGACACAAACATAGGCATATCAGCTTTTCTATGAACAAATCTTACTTATCACAGCAAAATGCCGACACAAACATAGGCCTATCAGCCTTTCTATGAACAAATGTTACTTATCACAACAAAATGCCGACACAAACATAGGCATCTCAGCTTTTCTAGGAACAAATCTTACTTATCACAACAAAATGCCGACACAACCATAGGCATATCAGCTTTTCTATGAACAAATCTTACTTATCACAACAAAATGCCGACACAACCATAGGCATATCAGCTTTTCTAGGAACAAATCTTACTTATTATGACAAAATGCCGACACAAACATAGGCATATCAGCTTTTCTATGAAAACATTTTACTTATTACAACAAAATGCCGACACAAACATAGGCATATCAGCTTTTCTATGAACAAATCTTACTTATCACAACAAAATGCCGACACAAACATAGGCCTATCAGCCTTTCTATGAACAAATCTTACTTATCACAACAAACTGCCAACACAAACATAGGCATCTCAGCTTTTCTATGAACAAATCTTACTTATCACAACAAGATGCCGACACAAACATAGGCATATCAGCTTTTCTAGGAACAAATCTTACTTATTAAGACAAAATGCCGACACAAACATAGGCATATCAGCTTTTCTATGAAAACGTCTTACTTATTACAACAAAATGCCGACACAAACATAGGCATATCAGCTTTTCTATGAACAAATCTTACTTATCACAACAAAATGACGACACAAACATTGTCATATCAGCTTTTCTATGAACAAATCTTACTTATTACAACAAAATGCCGACACAAACATGGGATATCAGCTTTTCTATGAACAAATCTTACTTATCACAACAAAATGCCGACACAAACATAGGCATATCAGCTTTTTATGAACAAATCTTACTTATTACAACAAAATGCCGACACAAACATAGGCATATCAGCTTTTCTATGAATAAATCTTACTTATCACAACAAAATGCCGACACAAACATAGGCATATCAGCTTTTCTACGAACAAATCTTACTTATTACAAACAAAATGCCGACACAAACATAGGCATATCAGCTTTTCTATGAACAAATCTTACTTATTACGACAAAATGCCAACACAAACATGGGCATATCAGCTTTTCTATGAACAAATCTTACTTATTACAACAAAATGCCGACACAAACATAGGCATATCAGCTTTTCTATGAACAAATCTTACTTATTACGACAAAATGCCGACACAAACATAGGCATATCAGCTTTTCTATGAACAAATCTTACTTATTACAACAAAATGCCGACACAAACATGGGCTTATCAGCTTTTCTATGAACAAATCTTACTTATTACGACAAAATGCCAACACAAACATAGGCATATCAGTTTCTCAATGAACAAATCTTACTTATTACAACAAAATGCCGACACAAACATGGGCATATCAGCTTTTCTATGAACAAATCTTACTTATTACGACAAAATGCCGACACAAACATAGGCATATCAGCTTTTCTATGAACAAATCTTACTTATTACAAACAAAATGCCGACACAAACATAGGCATATCAGCTTTTCTATGAACAAATCTTACTTATTACAAACAAAACGAAAACAAACAAAACAATGTACAAGACGCAAAAACACCACATAAGAAAGGAAAATGTGTTTGACAATTCACTGGGAAGCTCTTTACTGTTTGAGGCAAGAACGGGAGTTTTGAGGACGAGGCCGTATGGACCGAAATTTCAGCAGACAGACGCATTATGTGCTGCCTGCCATAATGAGAGTGAGAACTAGGGCACTTGGTTTTGAATAATAATAATATATCTTTATTGCACAAAGAAATATACATCGTTACAAACGGGTCCACAAAAGCACTGTGAAGTGCTTGTAGGCGTGACCTGACAACCCCTCTAAAAAAAGGGTGTACAGGGTGTATTGTTACACCCTTTGCCCCATATAATACCCTCCGAAACTTCAATTCGACGTACAGCGCCCTATAGTGGAACAGACGGCCCCAAATTTTACGAGGGGCTTGATAGCCGTGTGGATACAACTTATGAAAATAGTATTGTACGTGTTACTGACTACAACAAAAACAAATCGGGGTTTTCTTGGCCCTACTGCAACAACTCAGTGTTTTCTTTATGTGGTCTTTGATGCGTACTTTAGCTATTTAGTAAGTTGCTATCGCACCGTCATCAAGCCCCTCGTAAAATTTGGGGCCGTCTGTTCGACTATAGGGCGCTGTACATCTAAATGAAGTTTTGGGGTGTATTATATGGGACAAAAGGGTGTAACGTGATACCCTTCTTTTTTAGAGTGCACAGCCGAGAAACTATTAACAATATCAAATAATGCAAAGCACAAAATAAACAGAAAAACGCGGTACTCTCAACCCATACAACAATTTAAAAATCGTAGTAACAACACCAATTTCTAAGCTCTTTTTAGATCACTCCCAACGACTGTAGATGTAAAAGTTCGTTGGGCTACAAATTAAAATAATAAGGAACTGTAAAAAGACCGAACTCGCTTTCCGTAATTTGTGTATACCATATAGGGAGGGCGAACCGCTCTATTTTTTTCAAAACCTTTTGTTTTTTAACTAACATTTCATAGATATATAACCTTTCAGTTGACAAAAGTTGTAGCGAACGCATTTTGACTCTGTTCTTAACTCATCCAATTTGGTTCCATATGCTAAGTTTCTACGAACGTTATGCAAAATATTATCTTATTTACTTTTTCTAGAGTACGAAAATAACCATAAAGTGTTACACCATACCGAAGCACCGACTCTCCCAGAGCTTGAAAAACCCTCATTCTCAAAGTTAGGTTGGTTACAACTTGCAAACGATATAAAAATGCAGATACTGCGCGAAGTCGTTTCGCAAGATACTCAATGTGACTATTCCAAGAAAGATGTTCATCAAAAAACACACCCAGATACTTGATCGAAGATACATATTCAAGCGGCATACAATTAGATTTCTCGCAGTTAGATCGATGTAGAGCTAGCGGTATATTAAATGTTATTGTTTTATGAGGATTACGGAAACACATTAGTTTCGTTTTATCTATGAAAGCATATATACAATTGTTTTCGAACCATGCCATTAGCTCATAGATATCGGCTTGAAGGGACGACAGAGCTTCCGATTCATTGTTTCCCGCGAGAGCGGTGTCATCGGCGTATTGAAAAACGCGCGAAAAAAAGTTCAATTTACCTATTTCATTAACGTAGATGTTAAAAAGAAAGGGACCCAAAATAGATCCTTGGGGGACACCAGAAGGAATTATCAGTAATTACTTTTAAAATCACCAATCTTTACTAATTGACTCTGTTCTGAAAGGTAGTTAGTTAAACATTTTATATATGGGCCTTAAAGCCCAAGTGCTCTAGTTTGTATATGAGTAACCTGTGATCAATTGAATCGAACGCTCTTTTCAAATCTAGAAATAAAGAAAGGACGAAATTATTTTTATCAATATTATCATGGATGTGGTCGGACAAATCTTCCAGCAGTGTAATTGTTCCTCTATTTTGTCTAAACCCGTACTGTGAATGACATAGTAAAGAATGCTTATCACAAAAGGAGGTCATGGACCAAAATACAAACTTTTCCATAATTAGCGATAGTATACGGGCAAAATAGAAATGGGTCTATAGTTTAGCATCTGTTTTCTACTTCTTTTTTTAAAAACAGGCCTCACCACAGCAATTTTAAGACCATTTGGGATCTTTCCCTCAGAAACAAAAATGAATTAACTATTTTTAGTAAGGGACGATTTAGTTTTTCGAAATTGACTGAAATTTCCCTCAAACGAATTCCATCATGCCAAGGTGTTTTCGCCACACACATACTTTTGATAACTATTTTTAAGTCTTCTTCTAACATCTGTGGCAAGTATATAGGCGGAGTTTCGACACCCTTCTTCACAGATGGTAAAAACGTGAGGAGCTATGTCCCTGGTAGTGCAAATCTGTTCTTGTATGTTAAACCTATTGCACAAGGACTCTACATCGGAGTCTCCAAAAGATTTTAACACTGTTTGATCAATATTGTCACGAATGACAAATGATGAGGTGATCGAATAACTGAAGAAACTAAACAAAATTTAATGAGGCGAACTTGAGCGCTGGAGCGAGACTGACTCCGGCTTGCCACGCGGAGCCCCTTTTCTAGGCACGTGGGTTTCTGGAACATTCGGCGTAGAAGGTTCGGTGCGTAGAACATTCTAACCTCGAATTAGCAAGACGGTTCTCGAATTTACCAGAACATCAGATTACACAGTCAACAAAAATGTGTAGCCGCGGCCAAGAATCGAACCCTGGCCTTCTGCGTGGAAGGCAAGCTATAACCGTTAGGCGCGGGCGCGCTGCCTATACTTGGTCAGCTGCGCTTTTTTTTTTCTTTATTCTGGTGCAGCGGCGCGCGCGGTAATATTTTTTTTTACCTCTCCCACATATTAATTTATGAACAACATATCAAGTTTTTTTGGAGGTTACTCTGATGAGTCTGAAAACGGGCAACGTAATGTCTTTTCTTTGCTAATCTTATTTTTGCAGTGACGCTATGGAGGCCTCTAAATTCTTCTTTCAATACGCCATTCCCAGGGTTGACTTTACATCTGTGCCACAGTTTGTCCTTTTCCTTGCACAGCCCCATTATTTCTGTAGTGATCCATATATTCTCACATTTCCTTTGTTTGAGCTTAATTTTTCTCTCACATTTTTTGTAAATATTCGCAAACCATTCGGTCATTCTTTGGTAGGCTGTAATATGATCTAAAGTGAGTACCCAGTCATATTAATTAATTAATTTATCTACTTTTTGTTATCAATATTCAGCTTTAGAGACTATCAGGTGTGCTGTTCAGTACATCCCCATACACAACAAGTGCTTCACAATAGTGGTCGGCCACTTTTTGTTTAATTACACCAGAAAAGAATTTTAGTTCGTTTAGCCTCACAATGATATGATCGATACATGCATACTTGTAATTCGGTTTCCGAGACGCTCTTCCCTCGTGAAGTTTGATATCACGTTATCTAGTCCAAAACACGATAACAAGTTAAGGTAATCAGCAACTCCGTACTTAGACGTATCCTGTACATCAATATTAAGGTCGCCCGCAAGTATCAGTTGCCCAATTTTAAACGCATTCAGAAGCTGCGTCATTTCCTAAAAAAAATTAACGGAAGATTAGAGCTAGGCGGCCTGTAAACAGAGCAGATGGTAAAAGACGTAAACTGATTAGAGATTGTAATTACCAACACTTCAGCATGACTACAAGATGTTATTACTTTCTCGGAAAACCAGCCAGACTTACTAAACACAAGTATTCCACCACCCCGTTGCCCTTCCCTCCACAATGAAAAATAATGAAAATCTTTAAACGTAAACGAAATGCTAGTTTCTCTGTCAACATTTATTTCAGTTAAAATTAAAACAATCGATACAATCAACTCGATCGTTTAGCTAAACAAGTAGATTATTCCAATTTTTTTGTATGCTTCTTATATTAAAATGTAGTAAATTAAGTTTAATTTTACCTGTAGTACAGACATCATAGCTAATTTTTAAGGTGGGCATCCCATTCTAGGAACGACTGAAATGTATACATTTTTAAAGAATTTTCAACAGATCTTCATCGCGAATAGCGGGCTTCTGCTCGCTATGACGGACAAAAAAATTTCCGTTTGTGCACCAGACAAATGTATAATGTTTTTCCTTTGCGCACTGCTTAGCACTCCAAAACAGTTGTCTAAGAGACTTGGTCAGGTTCTCATTATTAATGAAAATACGTTCCTGCCTAAGTACCACACGTTTAGTAATCAAAAGGTCTCTCACAACTCGGTCCAATTTTTCCTTCACGGGGGCCCAGTCTATGGACCGCTTCAATGTCATCGGCAGTTGGCACGGGCAGTTGTAACTTAGTGGCAAGCAACAGTATCACATTAAACAGGTTTTCCTTTTCTTTTTGTTGGACACCATGGATTTCGACATTATCCTTTCTGGAATATTGCTCAATGCTATCCACGGTTGCCTTCAGTTTACGAATTTCCAGGTCTTGTTTCGAGATTACAGATTCCATTTTATGCATTTTTTTGGCGATTTCTTCGATAGCGTCTTCCTGAGTTTTCATATTCTTAATTAAGTACTTCAGCATAGAGCGAACTATGGGATCCGGCTAACTCGTCGAAAGCCAACTCGTCGACGGCCAACTTGTCGACGGCCAATTCGTCAAATACGCCAATTCGTCGAATAGGCCAAATCGTAATAGGGAAATTCGTTGAAGGCCAACTTGTCGAAAGGGGCAATTCGTCGAAGGGTGGTTCGTCGGATGGGTTGAATGACGATCCGAGGTAAAAGTTCGTGGTTCGTTGTTATCTTTTGACCTAAAGTTTTATTTGTGTTCTGACTAGGAACACCGCCCTTTTTAGGTGACAAGACGGAAAGAAAAATCACAAGAGGGCGAAGACAGGACAGTACCTTGAGAAAAGTTGAGAAATGTTCACTTCGGGATCGCCCTTTTGTTTGTTTTCTTTATTACTTTTTGTTATGAGCCGCCGCAGACAGTCGCTGCGAAGCGGCGTGACTGGTGGGCCAGGTGGGTTAGCATTTTTGTTGTGAGCCGCCGCAGACTGTTGCCGCGAAGCGGCGTGAACGGGTGGGCTCCCATGGGATACACGCGCGACGTGATCGTACCCCACTGCACCGTGAAAGCGGAGAAAGCTGCAAGTTTTTATCTTCGACTAGAAAGAGCACAAGAAGGAGGTGTATTACCGTGCGGCGATATTGCGCAAATTCTATAGGGCAGGATTTGCTTTAAAATTTCAGGACACAAATGATATATAATGGCTTTGAAACAGCGGCGACCAGTTGGCCTCTTCGACGAGTTTTTCTTCGACGAGTTGCCCTATGACGAATTGGCCTATTCGACGAATGGGCCGCCGACGAGTTGGCCGTCGACAAGTGGGCTTTCAACGAGTTGGCCTAGACCCGCGAACCATATATGGAGCGATTATTTCATTGGGGCAATGTTAAACAAAATGAGTAAAACACACTTTCTAATTCGTGTTCAAAAGAAACGATTTTTTTTCTTCTGTACTTCGAATATACCTTATTGTAGGTGTCAGTTTCATATTTCCATCCGTTTATCTTTTTAACGTGATAACGTTAAAGACCGACGACCAGTTCGCTCTTTCCACTTTTCCCCCGCTTCCCCCTCTCCCCCATTCTACACTGTCCATCGTTGCCTGTTTCCTCCTCTCCCATTGTGAGGAGGATCTTCTGCCTTGCAGAATCTCAAATCTGGTTGTCGGCCTTTAGGAGCTCGTGGCGCACCGGCCTCGGTGGCGTACCACAAGCCCTTACAAGAATATGTATGGACACTCCTAGGACATTTTCTAGAGCAGCGTCCATAGGAAGAACATGAGGCATCTATAGGCAGATCACGACTGCTGTTGCCTTCGTGAAGTCCGTCCTATGGCTATTGGCCAACAGACGTTCTATGGACGTCCTATTCTATTGACGATGTGAGTTCATCCTATGCCCTCCCTATAGTAAGACACCGTATAGAGTCCATATGGACTCTATACGGAGTCTACACAGGACCTTTACGGTGTCTATAGGGTGCCTGCAGAGAAGCCCAACGAGGTCTACAGGGAGTCCCTACGGGGTCCACAGGGAAGCCATACAGGGTCTACACAGGGTCCTTACGGGGTCTGCAGAAAAGCCATACAAGGTCTACAGGGAGTCCCTACAGGGTCTGTAGAGAAGCCACTCAGTCTGCAGGGGGTATAGCTACGGGGTACGCACCGATCAACGTTACTAGAACAAGTCAGTTGGGAAACTGTCAAAGAGCCTGCTCTGAAAAAGCGGCGTGGATTCGTACTCGAGAACCGAACAAATTGCGATCGCCACACCGCCATTTCTCCCGCAGCGGCCACTCGGAGAACTGCACGACCGCGTGTGTTGGTTGGGGAGTATCTATTTTCGACAGCGTGTGACTTCTATTTTGGCTTTAATCGGCCATTTAGGCGCCGAAACATATACATGAGTTGCACTGACGTCACATCGCATACTTTTGACAACCATGTAAGAGGAGGAGAGGGAAGCTGCTTTTGTAAGAATTTTGAGTGAAGTGGTATTCTTCTATAATCTTCTGGGAGGAGAATAGCGACGCCTGTGCAAATCCTGGACGCACAAAAGAGGGCCCTTCAAAGAAGGGCGGCTCAAAAGGCCCGGAATACGGAACCCAAAAGAAAGGTAATACGGAACCCAAAAGAAGGGTAATACGGAACCCAAAAGGCCCGCAATACGGAACCTTCAAAAGAAGGGCGGTTCAAACAGGCCCGGAATACGGAACCCGGGCCAGCCCGGGTGCCGGAACCCGTAGTGACGTCCGCGCTCCCTCCGTATGGGCGGTGACGTAATTACGGCTTCCGGCACCCGGGTCAAGAGTTGAAAAATGTTCAACTTTCTCCTTCCCGGGTCGTGACGTAGGTTTCCGTATTTTCTCCGCGGCCAATCAGCGCGGCGCGCTTCCCTCCTCCGCCCTCCTTGCCACCGGCGTTCACGCGGTTCTGCGTGCAAATGCCTCAGATGCTCCGTGCTTGCTTGGAAGGACGGCTGCGCCGATGAACTTCCCGCCCGTCTCCGACGCGAGGAAAGCTGCTGAATCTGCAAAGAAGAGTGCCTCTGCCGCGAAGAGGGCTGAAGTTGCCGCTGCGTTTGACGTTCCCGAGAAAACCTATAGATTAATTCAGCTAGTTCAGCGGTACCCCTGGCTCTACGACAGGCATCGTAGCGACCACAAGGACCAGAACAAGCGAAAGAACTCGTGGGAAGACATCGCCCAGGCGATGGGGATCGCGGACCGTAAGTGCGCATTTGTATCCGTTCTGCGGGCATGTTTTTTTAACGCAACCTTTCCTAACTTAGCGTGCACGTCTTTGTGCTCTTGGCGCGGCGTGTTATGTCGTTTTTTTTTTTTCTTTCTTAATGTACTTTTATGAGTGATCGAAACGGCCGTGGTCATTCCGTGAAACATTTGGCAGGTTTACATACTCGTGATAGGCATTTCAACGCACACGACTCGACCATGGCGCGTATGCTTCCTTTTATTGCTCGCTGCACACGCCAGGTCTGTACAAAACCAAGATGATGCTTGGGCAACCTGCAGGCAAGCGCATACCCCACGTTCTTTGAAAATCACCGGTCCCACAGTTTTTCGTAGTGGACGGAGCCCGTGGTGTGCACGCGTGTGTGCCGGAAGGAAAACAATCTGACATCGTGCGAAAATTTGAACTTGAAATAGTTTCACATTATTTCTAGGAACGAGCTCTTGCGCGATAAAACTCACGAATGCGCCTTTAACGTACGAAACATTTTTTTTTTTTTTATTTGCGAGCGGTACATAACATCGGCTTCTTAAAAATAGCGTCGACCCTAGTTTTCAACTTTTCCAGTATTCGTCCAATTTTTGGCTAGTACTTCTTACTTTTGCCTTTGCTTCTGTCATGTAAGCATTGCACTTTCTTAAATGTCAGAGATGTTTCACAAAGCATCACGCGTAGAATAATATTGGGTTCGAAAGCCTCCTTTATTGCATGGGTGCATGCGTGGCCGAGGCACGGTGTTCTTGGAGCGTGTGCGCACTACGGTGCAGTTTGGGCATTCCTTGATCACAGCTGGCTTTGCTTTATTGTTGAACTGTATGTGATGGATTTTGCTTTGAATGTGCAGGCAGTAAGATCCATGTCCAGGAAGGACACGCCTAATTTGGTTACTCTTGCTAGTTTTCTTGATAAACTGGGTGTTCATCCACAATAGAGTTCTGTATTGTGTGCCTGATGGTTCTATTTTCTTTTTCCAGTTTCAGGCACGAGCCTTGGTCGAGGGGTGAAGACTGCAGAGACAGACTTCATATCCTTACCTGTGGAATCATCTCCTGCATCCCCACACTTTCCTTGCCCAGACTGGCTTGTGGGACCCAGATCAAGCCAGCTGGTCTCTCGGCAGAGCCCGACTGCTAGAGAGCGCGTCTTTCGTTTGGTGGATAGAGTCGCACATCACAATGGAGATTCCGCTTTTTTTTTTTTTTTTGCTAGACTAAATGAGTGGCAGCGAAGCTCGCGGCGCAGACCTTAAAAGTTCACATTGCGATTATTGTTCGCCAGACAAGAAAAACCGGAACTTCATTATGATGGGCTAGGTGCTTGCACCCGCGAACCAACACGCATGCAAGTGCTGGTACAAGCCTGGCGTACAGCGGTCCTGGACCAAGCCCGGAAGAGGGACCTGCACGTGACGGCACTCATCATAGGCTGCCTGGAACTGCATGGAATAAAGCCATTTCATTACTGTTACTAACTGTATCGTCTATTTTCGATGGGCTCTGTCACAGGCGCGCTCAGAATTATAAGGAGCGTGAGAACTTTGCTCATGCGTCCAATAATGCATGGGATGACAAAGACCAGTAAGTCTTGCATGATCAGGCACCGCCTATATGTTCGAGCTAGTGCTGCTGCACGTCAATGCAGTTCAAACGCCGGTTCTGTGCTGTATAAAATTCTGGCCGCGTCTGTGCATCCATGGGCGGATTATACAAGATCTCGCAGCTTCAACCTTTATAAAAGTTTTCTGCCTGTCACACATACTCCTACTGATACACCAACACCCAGCTCATTGAGGCATGGAATTTCGATGCCTGCCTGAAGGAATGCCGAGTTCAGTTGGGAGTCTTCAGAAATGCTCAGCTTGTTTGATACTGCTTTTAATATTTTATTCACATGGTATTGGAGACACGGGAGGTGGTTGCAACCCGATGAAACGGCATCTTCAATGCAAATATGAGTGACCTTTAGAAAGGCCGTTTGCAGAGGCAGGCAGTGGTTGGCTTGCTGGCTGCAAAGAGAACGGAAAGGCAGTGGGATGTTATTCATAAGCAAATGTGCTCCGCTTCCGGCTTCGAGGGCATGCTTGTTCACTACAATTGTAATGAAGCAACTCATTTGTTCATTTTTTTCTTTTATACACAATGTGTTACCAGCCTCAGGCACTCTGCGACCCCCAAAATGTTTTCAAACGATAGAGTCGATCTATGTAATGAGATTCTGGTTCGCTGCGGCATCATTGGACAGTGGTAGTCACGTGAGTTGCTATTATCATAGTGTTTATTCAACGCCACCATCTTGGGTAGAGCGGCCCTTCCTGCCGCTGGCTGACGGCTACAGCTCGGCTAGCTCAGCACTCCTCCGTCTGTGCATGGACCCAAGATGGCGGTGCCTGACGCGCTTTAGACAGGGAGTTTGGAAATTTCTGTACTCTTGAAACCGGATTTAGTTGTGCCATTCTTTCTTCATACCACTCGCCGACAGACCGGCGACCATTTTGGTTTTCTGCTATAATCCGTGGGGCTTACAGCCCTCCCGGAAACAAGCAGCTTATCTCAGAAGTTTCGCCTAGCGCTGTGGAAGCCACAGGGGGAGGGGGGGGGGCGAGGGGGAGGATTAGCGTTCTCCCCCTCGGAGGGGCGACCTATACACCAAACCCTAGTAAAGTATTTGTATACACTGTTCGAGGCGGGGTTTAAGCCGCACGTCCGGAGGCTTCCTGGCCTTTGACGACGACCATTCCCCGAAGTGAAGAACCCAGGGGTCCAGTGGAGGTGGGAGAATTGGTAACGTAACGAACGGTTTAATTACATGGTAGCGATACAGTCGTCAAATCCGAGAGAACAACTCAGCAGCCTCACGCCCCGCCTTATATAGGGGTCCGTTTTCTCCCTCACTCTCCGCCAGGGCAGCAGGTGCGACCGCCAAGTGCGTTGCAGCAAAGCCCGCCGCGTCGTAGCCAGAAATGCGTCATAGCCATGGTTCTCCGCAGTTAGGCCAGGCCTCTCTCCCCTTCCGGAGCGCACGAACCCACACGCACACACACACACACGTCCCGTTGACGTCACGGACGCGTTGAGACTCGTTTCGGGCAGACCACGACAGGTGGGCGACGGTCTTGAACACGTCGGGACTCGTTTCGGGCAGACTTCGACAGGTGGGCGACAGTCCAGAACACGTCGGGACTCGTTTCGGGACTCGTTTCCGCAGCGTTGAAACTCGGAAAAGGTTGCCGAAGGTTCCATTCTTAACAGCCCCTCCGGGGCCAGGGAAACCTCGAATGGCCGGTGGTACAATCGCTGGCCTGAAGAGGTGGGCTTGGAGTAGGCCTTGAGAAGACGCTGCAAGCACCAAACAAACTCCCAAACCTCTCACAACGGAGGCATCAGCGGAAACGTCCCCCACAGCACCACGCCACACCGCAGTCAAACGCTCGGAATTCGCCAAAGACCCGCCAGACTGGATTACGGATTACCAAAATTTGGTACAATTCCGGGTATCGAGACCCCCTGTCGCCAAAAAAAAAACTCATTTTTCCAACGAGGTCACTATGAACAAAATACAAAAGACAAAAACTTTTCGCAATTTGGGAGGTCATTTTGGGGTTTTAACGAAGTGCCCCCACTTTGATCCTCATTCCCGTGGATGACGAAGACCTCTGAGATCATCCCTACTAATTTTCGTGATGTCAGAAAAATCTGCTCAACCCATCGGCATTGCCGTTAAATTTGCCTTTCCTTTTTCTTACGCTGAAGTCATAGTGATCGATTTTCACGTGATTTCTAGACGTGAAAATGCGGTCCTTATAGCGCCGATAAAACAATCCTCCTTTTTCATGCCCCGTCACATTGGTCCTAGCAATCTCCTGAGCTGTAGCGCGAAACCCGGACACACTAGGGTCGCTCTTCTGCTCGACTGTCAAAGACACTCTGTCTACTCGTAGCAGAGGACCAAAGTTACGTGACGCCGGAGCTACGAGAGATCTTTCACTGATCCCGTCTTCCTCCGCCTTTTTCGCCGGCGCGTTGGGACGGCGTACGCTTTCTAGTGCTACGAGGTCAGGCTGTTCTACAACCTGGTCCCTCTCATCCCGGTTTTCTGCCTCCAACTCTGGGAGTGCTTGCTCCCCGTCAGCTGCCTCTGGCTCTGGATCCCTCGTCAACAAAGGGGCGACCTGACGCGATTTGGACCTCGTACACGACTGAACTAGCCCTTTTCCCAGTTGTTGACCCCTTTCGCGCAGCAGGAAATCTGACCGGTTAGAAAACAAATAAGGATATTCCAACGGGACTGTTTGCGAGACAGCCGCCTCTGTCACTAGCTCTCCGAACGGGCCAGTTATCCTTACTGTCGCCATAGGCAGACAGACACTGTGCTTTTCAAGCAGCTGCTTGATCCAAACTACCTTTCCAGTAAATTCGGAGGTCGTTACATACGACGGATGAACAACGTCCATCGTCGCTGCACTGTCCCGAAGCACCCTGCACGGCTTTCCGTTTACCTGGAGCTCGTGAAGATAGGGACGAAGGAGCTTCAGGTCCTCGTCACTACCGTTCACGTACGAGAACACAACCCGCGGTTTCTTACATCTGGCCGCTGTGTGTCCCGGCTCCTGACAGTTGTAGCACAGGAACGGCTTCCTTGCCTCGAACTGCCCTGTTGGGCTTTTCCGCGCCTCGTCTCCGTTCGAGTGTTCTGCGCTCTTTTCTGGGACCTTTTGTCTTGCTTCGGGCTTCTCGGGCCCGTTTTCTCGCGAGCCGTTCCCCTGTCGAAAGGTCTTGCGCTGATCGCTCCGGCCGGGTTCGCTTTCCTCTCCGCTCAGCTTTCTACGCGTTGCGTATACTCTTCGGCTAGCTCAGCGGCCCTTTCGACAGAGTCGACTCCCACCCTGTCCTGCACCCAGAGCTTGACTGACTGCGGAATGCTACGAAAGAACTGTTCGAGGCACACACACTCGACTACCTTGTCTCGGCTTTCGTACACTTCCTCGCTCTTCAACCATTCTATCAGGTTGGTTTTAAGCCCATACGCGAATTCCGAGTAGCCCTCGCTGCTCTTTTTGGATGCGTTTCTAAACCTTTGACGGAACGCCTCGGCAGAAAGGCGGTACCGCTTCAAAAGGCTGGACTTCACCTTGTCGTAGTCGTCCGCGTCTCCAGCACTAAGGCGCGCGACAACCTCTGCAGCCTCACAGGGCAACAGAGTCAAAAGCCGTTGCGGCCACGTTTCTGGGGCGAAGCTCAACTTCTCACATGTCCTCTCAAAGTTAACTAAGAATAGGCCCACGTCTTCCCCAACTTTAAACGGCTGCATGAGCTTCTTCATTTGATACGACTCGGTCTCACTTGCTCGTACCGGAGCCCCAACTCTACTGTTCTGCGAGTTTAATCGCTGTTGTTCAATTTCGAGCTCTAGCCTTTTCAGCGCTCGCTCCTGGTCTCGTTCCTCTTTCGCTGCAGTCTGTGCTCGTTCCTCTCTAGCTGCAGCTTGCTCTCGTTCCTCTTTCGCTGCAGCCTGTTCCTCTTTCGCTGCAGCCTGTTCTCGCTCTCGTTCCTCTTTCGCTGCAGCCTGTTCTCGCTCTCGTTCCTCTCTTGCTGCAGCTTCACTCTTAGCGTTCTGAAGCAGTTCCCACGCAATTTTAATTTCCTCTGCTTCCGCGCTCTCTGAAATCGCTTTACTGATCTCAGATTTCTTCATCTTTTGCTCCACCTCCACACCCAATTCTTCACATAAACAGAATAAATCTGTTCTCAGTAACCTCATTAGATCCATGATCGCTGCTCTTTAGCTTTGGCTTTGTTCTAAAACTTGTCGCGAGGTTGTACCAAAACCTAGCGCACGAGTCAAACACTAGGGATTCCCAGCAGTTCAAAATTAATTACCCACAATCTGAAGCCTGGCGAATCTCAAAGCAAAGTCCAAACGCTCACCCACAGATGTAGCACGGTGTCGCATGGTCCGATCCCAACCGCTGCCAACCAGTTGTTCGAGGCGGGGTTTAAGCCGCACGTCCGGAGGCGTC